>CAUYRB010074714.1:0-96314 GCA_963574695.1 Propithecus perrieri
AAGCCAATTTATCAAATCACTTAGGAGATTAGGGATGCCAAGATGGAATGCAAAATGAGATGAAACAAAGATTAGATTACCATATGCGGAAGCAGACAAAACTATACACTGGGGAAAAGAATCTCTTTTCAATAAATGGTGCTGGGAAAACTGGATACCTACATGCAGAAGAATGAAACTTGATCCCCACCTCTCACCTCTCAGAAAAATCAATTCAAGATGGATAACAGACTTAAACCTAAGGCATGAAACCTTAAGAATTCTAGAAGAAGATGTTGGAAAGACCCTTTCAGACATCGGCCTAAGCAAAGAATTTTTGAAGAAGACCCCCAAAGCAATCACCGCAGCAACAAAAATAAATAAATGGGATCTGATCAAATTAAAAAGCTTCTGCACAGCCAAGGAAACTATCACGAGAACAAACAGACAACCTACAGAACGGGAGAAAATATTTGCTCTTTACACATCCAATAAAAGGCTGATAACAAGAATCTATCTAGAACTTTAAAAAATCAACAAGAAAAAAATCAAACAACCCCATCAATAAATGGGCAAAGGAAATGAACAGAAATTTTTCAAAAGAAGACAGAATAATGGCCAGCAAACATATAAAGAAACGCTCAACATCTCTAATCATTAGAGAAATGCAAATCAAAACCACAATGAGATATCACCTAACCCCAGTGAGACTGGCCTCTACCAAAAAATCCCAAAACAACAAATGCTGGCAAGGATGTGGAGAGACAGGAACACTCTTACACTGCTGGCAGGACTGCAAATTAGCACAACCTCTGTGGAAAAGAATTTGGAGATACCTCAAAGAGCTAAAAATAGAAATACCATTTGAACTAGCAATGGCACTATTAGGCATCTACCCAAAAGAGCAAAAGATATGCTATAATAGAGACATCTGCACCCAAATGTTTATGGCAGCACAATTCACTATTGCAAGGATGTGGAAACAACCCAAATACCCGTCAATTCATGAGTGGATTATTAAAATTTGGTATATGTATACAATGGAATATTACTCAATCATAAGAAACAACAGTGGTCTATATATTTTCCTGGATTGAGCTTGAGCCAATTATCTGAAGTGAGGTATCACAAAATCCAAAGAATAGGCTTCACTTGTACTGGCCATCAAATTGCTACTAACTGATTAACACTATGGTGCTCACATGGTACTAATATTCTCCAGGGATTAGGGGGTTGGGGGGTAGGTAAACTCACAACTAAAGGACATAGTGAGCATTGTAGAGGGGAAGGGCATGCCTCTAACCCTCGCTTGGGTAAGGCAAAGACATAAAATGTAACCAAAATATTTGTACCCTCATAACACCCTGAAATAAAAATTTAAAAACATTAAAAAATAAAAAACAAATTCAGGCTGGGGAAAAAAAAGTTAAAAATCTTAAAAAAAAAATGAGATGAAACAAAGTAATGGTATAGCAAATGTGCAAAACCACTTCACTGGCCATGGAGAAAAAGGTGCTAACCTAAGTCATTTGGAATTGAGTGGAATCTAAAACTAAAGGCAAAATAAACGACATGTAAGCACTGCACTCTCATTCTTTCTTACAGTGGTAAGGGTTAAGTATTCTTCAAATGCTGCACACGTATGCAGAGCTTGAAAAATTAAGTAAATGGATGGTCAATAGTGGGAGGCAGGTTTCTCACTGTTGAATGAGCAAGGAAGGGAAGGAGGCTAGAAGAATACACAAAGTAATGGATTAAGTTTGGCTAGGTATGAACTCATGTTTACTTTAATATAGATAAAGAAGACTGCATATAGAAATATTAATAAATACTTGCATATGCTGGATTAATATATGTGATGAGTAGAATAATAACCCCTCCTAATATGTACAACTCCTCATTCCCAGAACCTGTGCATATGTTATATTACATGGTAAAGGGGGGATTGGTAGAATTAAGATTGTTAATCAGTTGACCGTGATTATCCTGGATTACTTGAGGGTGCCTGATGTAATCACAAGGATCCTTACAAGTGCAAGAAAGGACAGGAGAACCAGTGTTAGAATGATGCAATATAAGAAACACTGACCAGACATTGCTGCCTGTGAAGATGGCTTGTGGTCACAAGCCAAGAAATGAAGGCAGCCTCCAGAAGGTAGAAAAGCAAGAAAATTAATTATCCCGTAAAGCCTCTAAAAAGGAATGCAGCCCTTCTGACACCTTGATTTTAGCCCATTGAGACCTATTTCAGATTTTTGACATCTAGAAAAATGAGAATAAATTTGTGTTGTTTAAAGCCAATAAGTTTATAATAATTTGTTGCAGCAGCAATAGGAAATTATACGTATGTATAATACATATACATACACAGTATATATATGTATTTCCTTGTTTTGATAGCCAAAATGGCCTGGAAGCAACCACACCCCACTAGCAAAGAGCATACCTAGTTCCCAGATCTTGATTTCTAACACTATTCTCCAATAAAAGGAACCAGGGCTCTTTGAAAAAATACCTGATTTGAGGACAGGTCAGAAAATATACAATATGAGCCTGGAACATTTTATAGTATCTAAAAGTAAAGTACCACCCCCCATTGATGAGGGGTGTGAGAAAGACCCACAAAAGCCAACGGAAAGAGTTCCCAGTGGCCGAAGTGGAACAATCTGAACATAATAAATAATGACATATTGAATTATAATGCAAAATATAAAATAAATACATGAGTTCATATTAATAAAAAATGATTTAATAAACAAATAAATGAAGAAGAGACAAATCTCCTGAGTAGAAGAATTCCAAATACTTTATGTGGAAATGTAGACATTCCACCTTTAAGGAGATGAAGCATAACTCCCTTTTTTTTATTTTAGACAGAGTCTTACTCTGTTGCCCAGGCTAGAGTGCCGTGGCATCAGCCTAGCTCACAGCAACCTCAAACTCCTGACTTCAAGCGATCCTCCTGCCTTAGTCTCCAGAGGAGCTGGGACTACAGGCACTCGCCACCACGCCCAACTAATTTTTTCTATTTTTAGTTGTCTGGCTAATTTTTTTTTCTATTTTTCAGTAGAGTCGGGGTCTCTCTCTTGCTCAGGCCACTCTCAAACTCCTGACCTCAAGCAATCCTCCAGCCTCGGCCTCCCAGAGTGCTAGGATTGAGCCACCACACCCCGCCACTCCCCATTCTTTAAGTGTGGGATGTGCATAGCAATTTCTTTCCAAAGAGTACTGTGTGGAAAGAGTGGACGTGTGTGTGTATGTGTGGGAGGGGTAAGTTTACAGTAGAAGAAACTACATCAGACCAAGGTTTACATCATGAGGGATAGGTCACGTTGATAGTATGTACCTTGATATGATGTGATGAGAATGCACTTTACTTACATGGTCTTTCCTTCTCCACCTAACTCATAACCACAGTCTAACTGTGAGAAAAACATTAGACAAATTACCATTGAAGGACATGCTACAAAATACCTGACCAGTTCACTTCAACACTGTCAAGGTCATAAAAACAAGAAACACTGAGGAGCCAAACCAGACATGATAACTAAATGTAATGTACTGTCCTCGATGGGATTCTGGAACAGAAAAAGGACATTAGATACAAGCCAAAGAAATGTGAACAAAATATGGACTTTAATTAATAATAATGTTTCAATACTGGTTCATTAATTGTGACAAATGTGCATACTGATGTAAGATCTTACAACATGAAAAACCGGGTATAGAGTATGTGGACACTCTCTGAATTGTATTGGCAATTTTCTATAAATCTAAACTGTTCTAAAACAAGGTCATTTAAAAAGAAGTGTAATTAGTAAACCTGGAAACTGAAAGAGAAAAAAAATACGTTGTAGGCAAAGGTAACACTAATCACAACGTGGTGAGGATATGTCGTATTTAGTTAGCACTGAGAATTTTTATATGAATAGAGTACAGACTGCTCAAAGTTTAGTAAGAATGAAAGACTAGGGCGATAGAGGTGTAACTTGAGTTTGAAAAGTCTTGGATAATAGAAAATTAGTCTCAATTATATGGAAACAATTCAGGCTATTAACAGTCTGTCTCATGATGAAACTTACATTTGTGAAAAAGATATACTGGTGGCAATGTGAAGGATGAGGTAAAAGGAAAAATGGGAGATGAAAGTAGGCAAACAGGACAATAGTTTGTTAATATCAGGGCGATGTTTCCATCATAACCTAGGAAAGACATATTGAGATCCCAAGCCAATCAAGCAGTGTGAGATGAGAGACCGTAGGGACACAGGTACTGCAAATTCAGAAGACAGGTGTTTCAAAATCTCTTTTCCCATTAGTCAGTTAATTCCAGCTGTGTTTGAAAATATGAGAGCAGTGGTTCCCAATTTTGGATGTGTGTTGGGATCATCTGGGAAACACGTTCACACTTCAGAGTTCCAGTTTCTGTTCAAACGGAATAGCTTGTAGAACAACAAAGGGAGGGCCAAGGAAATACAAGTTTTTAAACATATTATGTAGATAATTTAGAATTAAAAAAGTAAAGATACATAGATCTCAACTTAAGAATTACGCCATTTTTTGTTTGACTAAATCAAACAAAAAATGAACGACAAAAAAATTGTTTGAACAAGGACAATCCAATGTAAACTCTATTGTTAACATTTGTTTATTTGTTAAATTTCTTTTCTGTTACAATAGGAAATGTAATTTATGTAATTATTATTGTAATAATTACTCTAAAGCATTTAGTCAAACTCATTCAGTGTTTTTACATACATCAAGTCACATTTGCAGCATCAAAATGGAATGAGAGAATATATTCATACTAACTCACATATCATAAGCCAAAATCAGAAGATGATTTCTTATTTAAAATAATGGATGTATTTGGATTTTGACTACAAATGCACCTGAAGTGGTTTTTAAAAGCTAATGTCATGAGATAGTTCATTTGTACTTTGTTAATGTACAACACTAATGACATCTGCAATTTGAAATGCATTAAATTGTGGTTGACTACTTCCCTGTGTACATATTTCAGCTCTGAAAATTAACTGAGGCTTGATAATGTACTACATGTCTGTCTTTTTTCCAATTATTCTATTATGCAGATCTAATGTGAAGACAGATCAAAGTTTTGTATTTGAACGTGAGTTTTTACATTTGAAAGTAGAGTTATATTGTGTTTATGATGAGAGAGACTTTCTAAATGGAATAACATTTAGAAACAAATCAAAGTATTTATAATTTAGAATTGTGAAAATATCACTCAAAAGAAAAAAACACCTCACATGCTCTGTTAGTAGCAAGGAACAAGATGGGTTCTTAGAAATAATTTACTCAAATTCTTCATCTTACAAATAAGGTTATTACATTGTAGATAAGCTAAGCATCTTTCTTAAGACACTGATCCTATTAGTGATAGAACGACAACTGTCACCAATGCATTCTAAATTCCTGTAAAATTGTCTTACAAAATTTCTTGTAGTTCAGGAAGGAGGCAAAAAAATTAAGAGACGGATATTTGTATACACAAGGAGTGCAATGCGCACTACCCGAAGGATGGACATATTTGAAATACGGACTTGGTGGGGGAACCAAGGGCAACACACGTAACCTAAACATCTGTACCCCCATAATATGCTGAAATAAAATAAAAAAAAATTAAGACAAAGAAAAATTAAAATATTTACTTTTCACTTAAAAAAAATATCTGCTAAACATGTCCCCATCTGTGACAGTTTGGACACTGTCCTGTTTGTTAGGCTGAAACTTTATTTACTGGGATATGTTTTCCTCCATGGTTCTGGATCACAGGTGGCCCAAAGAGATGTGTTGTGAATAAGTAAAGCAACAGTCATTCTCTAAAGGTTGCCGGGGTCAGATGCAGAGACCAGCAGATGCAGAGTTTTGATGGCTTCCGGCTTGCCTGTATTATCCTCTGCTTCATATCCATCTATTTTTCCTAGCCACCAGCACTGACGACTAATCATGGCCCCAACGTCGGTTAATTAAGAAAGAGAGACTGAGGAGCATTTGAGGATCAAATTTACATGCCAGGAGCTTTTGATGGGGCCAGTGTAAGGCTGACCTATGCATTTAATTTTGGACCTTGTATGTTTGTTTTCCTTATTTGATATTAATATCTACTTTAGAATAGTTTCTGAATGTTGGCTATTCACTTGTTGCCAGGCAAAATGGAATTATTCTTTCATTATGTTTCTCAGCCAGAACTATAAACCAATAGTGCACTTTTTTTTTCACCTTACACCTTGGTATTATGAGTTTACTTTCATTCAGGACCAAGGCTAGCCTGATGCATCTTCTTAGACTTTGTATACTTTCTGGTTCCCTTCCTTTGATCAAGTGTTTATCATGCTCCTCAATCTTAGAGATCTGGTTTACAATTTCACCCTCTTAAACTGTGGTAAACTTTGTTATTATGTTGGTGCAAAAGCATTATTGAAAATTGCCATTTGATATTGGAATACATTTTTAAATAAACGTGATTATGTTATACATCATTTTAGTGCACATTTCTTGCTTTATGTTTTTTTGCTAATGACTTATTATTTGCTGTTGATTTTAGATATATTTTAGACTATGCAAATGATGTTAGACAAAAAGCAAGTTAGAGCGATTTTCTTATCCGAGTTCCAAATGCGTCGTAATGCAACAAAGACAACTTGCAACGTCAACAATGCCATTTCGCCCAGGAACTGCTAACTAATGTACTGTGCAGTGGTGGTTCAAGAAGTTTTGCAAAGGAGACAAGAGCCTTAAAGATGAGCACAGTGGCCGGCCATTGGAAGTTAACAACAACAAATTGAGATCAATCATCAAAGCTGACCCTCTTACAACTACATGAGAAGTTGCTGAAGAACTCAAGGTCAACCATTCTACAGTCGTTGGGCATTTGAAGCAAATTGGGAAGGCGAAAAAACTTGGTAAGTGGGTTCCTCATGAACTGACTGAAAATCGAAAAAATTGTCGTTTTGAAGTGTCGTCTTCTTTTCTTATATGCAACAATGAATCATTTCTAGATTGGATTGTGGCGTGCAACAAAAAGTGGATTTTACACGACAACCAGCGATGAGCAGCTCAGTGGTTGGACTGAGAAGAAGCTCCAAAGCACTTCCCAAAGCCAAACTTGCACCAAAAAAAGGTCCTGGTCACTGTTTAGTGGTCTGCTGCCAGTCTGACCCACTAGAGTTTTCTGAATCTCAGGGAAACCACTACATCTGAGAAGTATGCTCAGCAAATCGATGAGATGCACTGAAAACTGCAACACCTGCAGCTGGTATTGGTCAACAGAAAGGGCCCATTTCTTCTCTACAACAACGTCCGACTGCACGTGGCACAACCAACACTTCAAAAGTTGAACAAACTGGGCTATGAAGTTTTGCCTCATCCACCATATTCACCTGAACTCCCGCCAACCGACTACCACTTCTTCAAGGATCTTGACAACTTTTTGCAGGGAAAATGCTTCCACAATTGGCAGCATGTAGAAAATGCTTTCCAAGAGTTCATGGAATCCCACAGCACAGATTTTTATGCTGCAGGAATAAACAAACTTATTTCTTGTTGGCCAAAATGTGTTGATTGTAATGGTTCCTATTTCAATTAATAAAGATGTGTTTGAGCCTAGTTATAATGATTTAAAATTCACGGTCAGAAACCGCAATTACTTTTGGACCAACCTAAATAGAGAACAGAAATAAGGACTATCTAACCCAATGTTGGAGATTCTGTTGTCCACTAAAATACATGCTCTACTTTTTCATGGTAATAAAATTATGTAGCTGAGAATGTGGATATGCTACATCCCCCAGTATCTCCAGCAAGTGATTTCGGTCACATGACTAAGCTATCTCCAATGGGATGTGGGCATAAGGGATGTGTGCCATTTCTGGGGCAAGGTAAAAGCATGAGTGTGCCTATGCCATACACTTCTCTGCCTTCTCTTCCTGCTGGAATGGTGACCGCCACAGCATCCCTAGAAGCTATGTGTCGAGGATACCAAATCCAACATGAGCATGGATCCCTGGATGATTCTGTGGAGCCCACCCTCCAATGAGCTCAAATGCTCACCTCAGACTTTTATACGAAAAAGTAATGAACTTCGATGTTCTTTGAGCCACCGTTTTTTGAGCACTCTGTTAGACAAGCTTAGCAGATGCTAACCAAATCAGGAGATAAAGCTTCCATTTGAGTATAGGGCAGAAGGAAACCTGATTGGAATTTATAGTGATTCTGAAGGTCCAAAATATCATTAAGTAAAGCTTATGCTAACAAAACCTTAATTTGAGGAATTATGCTTGCACAGAAA
Organism: Propithecus perrieri; assembly: GCA_963574695.1. Lineage (NCBI taxonomy): Eukaryota > Metazoa > Chordata > Mammalia > Primates > Indriidae > Propithecus > Propithecus perrieri. The sequence continues at coordinate 8,293 of CAUYRB010074714.1, forward strand.
CAAAGTTCTTTAAAAAATTCAAGATATTTTAGATTAGGGATCAACAAATTATACACAGCCTGCAGACCAATTCGGACCCACTGCATAGTTTTGTAAATAAAATCTTATTGGAACACAGCTACACTCATTCATTTACATGTCATTCGTGACTATTTTCACACAGTGTCAGAGATGAATAGTTGCTACAGAAAGTGGATAATATACAAAGCTTAAAATTTTTACTTTGTGGCTCTTTATTACAACATTTTAGATGAACAGAGATTTTTGCTCAAGAAAAAGTTTTATATCTGGGCGGAAGAGAATAAACTGTGGGAATAATAAGGGGGTATTTAAAGGTGATTTCCAGTGAAAATTCAAGGTTTTAAAGGTGAAGCTAGAGCTGTATGAAAGGGCAAAAAGAGAAATACATACCAGAATCTCATTAACTTAAAGATAACACTAGTCTGGGCAACATTTTTTGGATATGATCCCCAAAACACTGGCAACAAAAGCAAAAATAGACAAATGGCATTGCATCAAACTAAAAAGCTTCTGCACAGCAAAGGAAACAACTAACAAAGTAAAGAGATAACCCACAGAATGGGAGAAAATATTCACAAGCCATGTATCTGATAAAAGGTTCATATTTAAAATATATAAGGAACTCAAACAACTCAACAGCACGAAAACAACCTGATTTAAAAATGGGCAAAGGACCTGAACAAACATTTCTCACAGGAAGACACACAAATAGCCAACAGGTACATGAAAAAATAAGCAGTATCACTAATAATTAGACAAATAAAAATTAAAATCACAATGAGATATCACCTGCCACCTGTTAGGATGGATTTTATAAGAAATAGGGAAGATAACAGGTATAGGAGAGGACGTGAAGAAAAGGAAAACTCTTGTATATTATTGGTAGGAATGTAAGTTAGTACAGCCATTATGAAAAATGGTATGGAGTTTCCTCAACAAACTAAAAATGATACTACCATATGATACAGCAATCCCACTTCTGGTATATATCCAGAGGAATTGAAATCAATATGTCAAAGGGACATCTGTACTCCAGTGTTCTTTGCAGCATTATTCACAAAAGCACCATATGGAAACAACCTGTGTGTCCATCATTGGATGAATGGATAAAGAAAATGTGGTATACACACAAACACACACACACACACACACACGCATGTATACACAAAAAAGAATACTATTCAGCTTTAGAAAAGAAAGAAACTTTGTCATTTGGGGCAATGTGGATGAACCTGGAGGACACTATGCTAAGTGAGATAAGCCAGGCACAGAAAGACAAACACTACATGGTCTCACTTACGTGTGGAGTCTAAAATAGTTGAACTCATAGAAGCAGAGAGTAAAATTGTGGTTACCAGAGGCTGGGTAGGAAAGGAATGGGAATTTGTTGGTAAAAGGATACAAAGTTTCAAATGATAAAAAGAATAAGTTTTGAGATCTCTTGTACAGCAGGATACAATAAAAATATAGTAAAGAGAGCGCTAGAAAATGAGGCAGCTTAGTGGTTATCAGTCTAGGCTAAGTTGTTAGGATCCAAGGAAACCTGAAACAACACAAAAAACATTTTTAAGAAGAATAACATTACTTCCTTGGAGAAATGCAAAACTCAGGACATATTTGAAAACCTCTCTAAAGATAAGAGACTCCATAATAAGAGCAAATGGAAGAAACGTAGGTTACAATTGATTAGATAAATATGTAGAAATAGAAGATATAGATGTATGTGCATATATTATCTATCTATCCATCTGTATTTATCTGTCTATTCATCTACCTATCATTTCTAAATGTACCCACTGAGAAGACCTAGTAGCAATGAGAACAACTAGCACTCAGATAATTTTCTAAATACCATTCTCCCCTAAATGGAACCAGAGTTCCTTGGAGAAAACATTGATGCTAGTGTTACAGCTGGGAAAATAAATTTAAAATAAACCTAGAAATCTGGTAGAAAATAAGCAAGTAATCTAAGAATGCCAGGGATATGGAAAAAGAATGGCAGTCAGCTTGAAGGGAATCCTACTGTCCAAATATGACATATTTGGGATGACTTGCATATTAAAATAAGTAATTATTTTCATAAGAACAAGTTATAACCAATTCTAAAGATCCTTGAGTCAAATTCCATTTAAATACATATGACCACAATTTCATTAATACATACATAAGTAAACAAAGGAGAAGGGCAGCCTCTTCCTTGCACTCACTCTCCAACCAATAAATGAAGAAGAAACGATAATGTGAGAAAGCAATACTAATCATTGATTTGGGCAATAATCATCAATGAATAATAAATTTAGTTGATGAAATCTGATGGAAACTAAGATATTTCCATGGGCTAAAATTATATCTCCACACAATATTTATTAATTACCAGGAGAAAAATAGTAACTTTATCATAGAGAAATGTGTCAGGGACCCCTTTCACCAATTTTTCAAAATTAACATTACAGGTAATGGAAGAAATGATTATCATGTGCATTCTAATGTAATTTCAGTGAGAAAGACATGGCATCACTGGGGTGTTCTTGATAAAAATTCATAACTTGAATATAACAGTGAGGAAATATCAGGCACTAGACTCAAAGAATGTTCTTCAAAATAACCGGCCGATGCATCAAAAAGTCAAGGTAATAAAAGAAAAAGAAGGTAAGAAACTGTTTGACATAAAAGGAGATGGAAAAGACATAGCAATAAACTTCAACTTCCAGTAAATTTAGAATAACAAAGACTAGGTTTATTCTCCCACTTGAAACAACTAATGAGACAGATAAAATTAAGAAATAATAACACTCAAATTGCAGAGCATCAGGCAAAGAAGGACATTGATCAATGAAAGAAGAGAAACAAATAAGGAAAAATCTTTGACCAGCTTACTGTTTGAAGAAAATTTTCAGGTTACAGCACAGAGAGGGAACAGCCTGGAATAGTTCAGCCATCCCCCTGAACTGATAAGATGATAAAATGGGGAACCTGGGCACCGCAAGTTAGTATGAGTTTGCAAGGCAGACTAACAGAGAAGAGAGAGTTGCACGTGAAGATAATCCCAGAGATCTGCATATGTCCCCTTCAAGTATTCAGTTGAGTGCTGATCAGCACATGCCTGTGAAGAAATTAGGCAAGATGGAGAAAGAATCACCCAAAATAATTGATGACTAATGTACCCACAGGATCTGTTCCCAGCAGCCATAACTCAGAGGTCATTGATTAGCTTACTAAGCTACTAATGTTGATGGACGTTTGGCTATTTTTCAGTTTGGGGCTACTACAAATAATGCTTAAATAAATATGTTTGAAAAGGTGATATTTGTATTCATCGAATATACACGTCTTTGAGTGGAATTGCTGGATCATCAGATATATGTACTCAGATTTGTGAAATGACAACCGTATAAATGAAGTAGATTGGTACATTAAACTAAAAGTAAGACATAGCTGCATGAAAATAACACTATAGGAAAATGTATGTGTCTGTTCCCTCCTACAATACAAATGTCTTCTTTTTAATGTAATCAAACAATGTAATTGAATATAAATTTGGATTAATTTAAGCTTAGTGTACATTGACATATTTGGAAATAGAATTTAAGGAAAAATGGGTGAAATTACCATCAGGATTAGCAATTTATCCAGTATTCTAAAGCAGCTCTCAGAAAGGAACCTCTCCACCCATCTTCTATAGCCTTCACACTGGAACTCGATTCATTACTTTCATAAAAGGTTCAGATTACTGTTTTTAGAAAATATTCCACTTTACTTGGCAGAGTCTCACCATGCATATGTATATCATCCACTCTTCTGAACAGTCAGCATCTCCCCCTGCCTTTCTCATCCCAATCTGCAAATCGGGTCAATAGAGTAACAGAAAGAGAGGAAGAGAAATCACAAACATTTTAAATGCAAATTATATATTAAAGCGAAATGTTTTATACAGCTTAAATTCTCTTCTATTGCATACTTCATGAAATAAAGTCACTTAAAATAAAATTTAGTTAAAAAGAAGGCTCTATATCTTTCTCTTCTGATCCATTTATTGTTTCCTATAGTAATAATCAACATTCATTGAATATTTACTGTGTCAAATGTCATACTTAATGCTTTTTATAATAAACTTATTTAAACTTCACAATGTCCCTATGAAATTGATATTATTATAATTACTCCTTTCCCAGATAAGGAAACAGGTTTACAGAGTGCGGACTTGCCCAAGTCAACATAAAATCTGTATTTTTAGCCACAATTCAATTCAGTAACTCCGCCTCTCAGGCTAGATTATTTGCAGAATGATCCTCAATAACGGCTTAGTGTTTGCTTCGTTCACCTGCCAAATATTTGCACCAAAAACATTTTTCATTAGATGACATGATTCCTGGGTGGGGAAAATACTCCACCCAGGTTGGGAGTAGGGAATCTTCATGATATGAGAATTTATGGGTGGGTGGCAGGGTAGGAATGAAATGAGAAGAACGCAAGTATAATTTTATAAAAAGATCCAAAGGATATTCTGAAATATCCCCCAGTGGATATATTCTCCCCTTCAGTGCTCTTTCCCTGAATTGTTCTCCTGCCACACCAATAACTGATCTCTGTCTCCATTTATTTCCATTGTTATCTCCTCCTATCTCCATCTCCTCTATCCCTTCACTTTCTGAATATCTTCATTCCCAGAAGAAAAAATACACCCATTTTTTTACTAGAATCTCTACTCAAATCCTGATTTCTGCAAGCACAGCTCACAGGGGCAAGACCTCAGCTAAGGTCCTGGGTACCGAGCTGGGTCGGCATTGAGTGTGCCTTTCCACAAAGACAGCAGCTCTCTTCTAATGGAGTGGTGCATAGTCTAGCAAAGGACTGAAGTCAACGATGGGTAAAAGAAGAGCTACAATAATTATCGGACCCAAAAGAGATCTATAGTATGAGAACATAGGAGATATAATATGAAGACAGATCCCAGAGTATACAGAAGAGGCCAGGAAAAAGACCACTACTTTTAAATATTAATATATTGGTGAATTACCTTCACAATTACGATATAAATCTAATGATACTGTATTCTCTGGCATACTACAAATTCATTGTAGGTAAAATAATAAATAAAATACAGACTAGATGTTTTATTATTATTTTTTGACAAGCTGCTGGTAGGAAGTTAATTGTTAGTAAAGGTTTGACCAGCCAAATAATAACAACTTTGAGGTGGAATTAACTTATTAATAAGAATTCACTTGGGTTCTTTTATAACTAAGTAATTGTAGGTACGAGGCAGCATACCCCAGATGTATCACACCTGTTTTGTAATCAGACACACTTGGCTCAAATCCAGACCCTCTTATTAATAAGCATGTGCCCCTGCATGAATTACTTAACCGTTCTAAGCCTCAGTTAGCACACCTTTAGAATGGGCATTGTGAGAATATTGACCTCATTGCGTTTGTGGAACTAGGAAGTAATTTATGAAAGGTGCTCAGCACAGGGTCTGGCATATGGCAAGAACTCTGTAAAATTAGAGTTATCATCATAAACTTGGGTAGTATACGAGACAAAGAGCTGTGCCCACTTTTTGCAACATGGGAAGACTGGATAATAGATGACAGACAGTCTCAAGGTCAACAAGCCTTTGTAAGCCACTCCATGCTATTTGTTCTTTTTATTAGAAATAAAATCACTTATGGATAGGAATGAAAAATGTTTCAAATGGCCTGAAAGCAGCAATGATTGAATTAAAAAAAAAAAAAGTAAGGCTGAGTAGTTTATAATTAGCAGTTACCAAGTTAACAACTCATTACATTCAAGGGCCTCAAGGGAAATTAACTATTTCAAATTGGGAAAGAACCAAAAACTCTTGGAGAGAGAGAAAGAATAAAATTAAAGATAACCAATCACATAAAGGGTTTTTCATTTTCAGTCTTATGCTACTGGTCTAAGCAATCATTTTGCATTATTGAATTTTCGTTATTTCTATACGCAAATATGTCACCCGGAGAAGCTTATTAAATTATTTTTTCTGTTAAAGGCATAGAAACATTGAAGTCTCATTGCCAAGAAAAACCACCAATTTTCTTTTAAATATGACCTTAACACTTATTGTGACTCCCCCTTAAACACTAAGCGCTTAAACACTTAAATACCATAAATGAAAGTCAATGAAAATAGACATACGTGATTTGAGTCCATCTTCAACTAATCCATAAATGGAGAGTGAACTAGAAACTTCACAATGTTTGATTTGATTAAAAGCAATGAAATGAGTCAATATTTTTGAAGTTTTTAAAAAATAAATGAAAAAGTTTACACATGTCATGAAAACATACTTTCAGCATGGAAGGTTTCTACCCTATCTGTGTTAATGGCAGAGGTCTCCCTAAAGCCAGGTTAGAGCCCTTTTAGTCAGAACTCAAAATGTTTCACTGTCAATAAGGAATTTCAGAATAGAATTGAAAGTGACTCAAAGAATAGAGCAAGGCCAGAAAATCTATTTAATTTACACTGTAAATCTCAAAGTCAGAATTTTCTAGGTCATAACAAGATTAGATTTACACATTTCAACTGTAACACTGCCAGATGGAATTGAGAAGGCAGCCTATGCATCTTGAATGTCCCTTCTATTGTATAACTTTTATTTTATAAATACCGCACATATTATGGCATATGTATGTGAAAACTGACTTTTGCTTATCCCATTATTTTTTTTCAAATCTTTATAAGAAATAGAATTTCTTACCTAATTATCATTTAAGGTCTTATAATTTAAAAATAATTATACTTCTCAGAAGTGTTTTAAATTCAGACTGCTATGAATATGACTTTTATTCTGAGAGTCTTTGGAAAATTCTAGAATAAAGACTTAGATGGAAAGTTAATGTTGAAATGTTCTTTTTTCACAAGCTCTTATCTCTCTAGACTATCGTATTTTGAATGCCTCAATGTAGATTGTAAAGACTTTGAGAGACTAAGAAAAAACACATGAAATTATGTAATTCTTAATTTATTTTTAAGATTGAGAGGTTAAAAACTAAACTTCATGAGGCTGAAGTTCTGCTTGACTTGTTCACTGGTGGTGTATCCACAGCCTTTGCCCAGAATGGTGTCTAACATAGATCAAGATTTTCAGCACATATATGCTGAAGCAAGAAATGGATTCTGCAGGTAAAACTTAAAACATGATTAATCTGATTTATTTAGTGGCATGCATAAACCACAAACGACAAATTAGTTTTAGTAAATTAGTATAATTAATATTTTATGCATCTGTATCCATTTTTCTGGGTAATCCTACTTCTCAATACCTGATGGTGAATTATCTTAGGTGATGATGCCTGAGATAGTTATCCTATGTGATGATGCTGGACCAAGATAACTCAAGCACATCAGTTCTTTTGAGTTGAAAGCGGTCCAGTGATACCCAGAGTAGTCTCAGAACATATTCTTGCTCACCTAATTCTGCTTGTCTTTTAACCTATTTCTCTTTCTATGGACAGAAAAGACATTAGCATACATCACACATACTCTGTACTTCACGTATATTTGATTGATTGATTGACTGGACGACCCTCTGTCCACAAACTCCTTCCTCTAGTCTTCTAAAATCTCACAGAGTCATTTAACTTAAGAAAACTAAGTTTTCCTAGAGGGTACATGAGGGAAAGAGATATCCTTCATAAAACCTCCAAGGATTCTAATTCACAAAAGTATAAGAATAAACACAAAAGGAGTAAGGATTCTATGTGGTAAGATTTTGTTGAAATCTAAACACTTCTAATTAACAAATAAATACATTTTAAAACCCTTCTACCTCCTATCTTCATCCTGAACTGGGATGACATGACCCCAGAATGTATTGGTTTGTCTGTGCATTTTCAAAATATAATCTTTTAATCAAAACACAAGAGGTAAAGCAGAGGACAATTTCTTGCAGTATAGGAATACGGTATGGTGTGATATAGAGTTTTTTGTATTTGGGTCTTGCAGCAAACTGAGCTTTTGGAAAGAAGCAAATATCCACTGCAGAACTGTTCTATTTATGAGAAAAAAGCAAAGAATAACTATCTCCAGGAGGCTGATCCCAGGTTCTATTAGGAGACCAAGGTGACAGGTGAAGGTCCATGTGGTATGTCAGGAGCAAGCAAAGGCCGTGCAGGGGCTTATAACACTGAGAAGGTTATAACAGGGAAAGTAGTGGAGACGTGGCTGTGAAATCAGCTACATTTGCAATACTTATCAAAAGGAGTGATAAAATAACAAAACAGAAATAAGATATCATAATATGCGGCACTATAATGAACTTTAGTAAATTGTTGTACTCTGCCTGGAGAGACATACACCTGAAATATTTACAAACAAATGAAAGCCCCTAACTTTATTTTTCTAACAGATGCATTGAAGACATGTGGATTTCAAGGAGAGAGAATGAGAATTTATTTTGAACTGCTTTATTGTATTTATTGTTTTGCTTTGTTTTTTGTTTTGTTTTAATGCTGAAAAGCTATTAGAGGTGAAAAAAAAACTGGGAATTAAGACTCAGAAAAAACCCGTGACAAACTGCTACAACTTAAAAATTGTACCAGATCAGTTCTTCTCCCCACCCTTCTTTTCTGAGAGACAGCTGGCATCTCAATTTTATGAGATCTGATATTTCCACTCCTTTTGCTTAACTTAATATCATTTGAGTGTTCTGGAAAGGAATTATAAAATGAAGTTTAATGCACAGAATGTGCTTTAATGAACACCCTTGGTATCAACATCTATGAAGGAGAAGGGAGGGGAGAAGGGAAGGGAAGGAAAGAGCAATGGAAACACTTGGTAAGAACTGATTTATTTGTGAGTATTTGTGGGACACTTCTGGGGGTCTTCAGAAATCTCAAAATGGAGGATGTACTTTGTGAACTGGCATAGGGAAGACCTTGGGATATTTTTATTATTGTTTGCATATATTTATTTATACCCAAATCCTGCAGAGAATGAGTAAAGAGAGAAATATTATTGACTTCATCTTCGAAATATATTTGGAATCTAACCAAGTCTTACCTTCACTGCAGCCATCCAATCGCAGCCACCAATGGTCCAAACCCTAGAACATTATAATAGCCTACTAACTAGTCCCTTTGTTTCCACTCCTACTTCCCTGGAGTCTATTATCCAGAGAGAAGCAGAATGATCCCTTAAAAATATAAATCAGAAACTGTACTTCCCCAACCCTCCAATGGCTTCCCAACACACTTAAAATAAACTCTAAATTCTTATTATGCCTGCTTATCTTTCCAACTTCATTTCCTTGCATCTCTCTCTGTCACTGTGCTCCAGTTCTACAAGTCTCCTTGTGATTTGTAGTAGACAGGATGGATTAGCACCCACTCCATCTTTCCTTTACTATGACTTAGCATAAGTCTTCATGACTGTCAAGAAGTACAAGAAGTAATGGCAGTGCTGATGGTTTCATCTCTGACCACCAGCAGGGTTTCATCTATGAGTACACTTCATCTACCACTTATGAAAGGGAATTATTTGTTGATATCATGTTGTTCCTTCACCAGTGTATCATGGATATAATGGAGGCATATTAACTTGTCTTTAAATAATGGATAGCAATGTGTTAAAAATGTCTAGCATGGTATTAGCATAGAGTAAACATTCAATTTATATAGTTTAAACAAATATTGAAAGAAAAACAAGAATTCAAGGCTTGACTCAGAAGCCTTGTAAATATAAGCTGATATCACCTCTATAAGAACACTGACCTAGACACCCTGAGACAAAAGAGGATGCCATAGATAGAGAAAAATCTTATCTAAGATAAAACTATGCATATTTTATTTCAAATTAATAATATTTAAATGGACCTTTCTTGAAAGATATTTATTTTGTGGTCTAACATCAAACCTACTATAATACTGAGAAATTTATATATCTACACACCTAAAGTTTTTATTTTGTCTTCTCTCATCATAGACTCCAGATGTCCCAAGAATAAAATTCTGAAAATTTAAGAGAAAATTCTGAAAATAACCCCAAAATTTGGTTTGCTTTGCTGCTCAAAGTTTTTGCATTTTCAGTTTTATTATTAGGTTTCCAAATGTCTCATGATTTCTTTCTGACATACTAACACTTTTGTAATCAAATCCACCAGCATATTCCTCACTTGGTGCTGCCACTAAAAGCTGACAGTAAAGTAACCCTTGCATAAAGACTACTCTACAGGACTTAATTTTAGGAGATAGGGATGAGAAATGATGACCAGATGCCTTCACTAACATAATGACAATGGCCTCAATGAACAGAATAAATCTCCATGGCCACACACAAGCACAAAGATAGATCCAGAGAACCTAGAATTTCCCTGGGGGCATTGCTTTGTATTTAGACTTTAATGCATGGAAATTTAAATAATACAACCCCAAATGCTGACGGGAATGACAAGGTAGAAAGAAATCAAAGAGAAGGAAGTTTGTTGTTTTCAATGTGTAAGGCCTGTAGATTTAGCTCTGGGGTCTCTAAAGATGAATGTATGCAGTGAAAGCAAAAACGCACACACTGATTATTGCTATTTGACAGACCATGAACTCTTTGGCTCCGAAGCTCTATTTACGTTTCTAAATGTCTGCGAACTGAAACGTGATGTTTTGGAAACACTTTAAATATTTTTTTAACCAATTTCCTAAAAAATTATTGCACATGAGCACATAAATCAAAAAGAACTAGCTTCACAAAGGTCAATGTCTATCAGAATCAGCATTTGACATATTCAAGGCTAGAAAGTTTGATAATTGAGGAAACTTGGCTGGATTCCTTTTTTGATATGACTGCCAGAATTTCTAGTCAATAAATAATCTAACATACTTAAGAACTAACAGGCACTAACAAAGGTTAAATGAAATATACCATTGGCAGAATGGAAAATGGTGAGCAACTTTATTTTTTCCTAAACTGGAAAATAGTACTGCTCTTCAGGGAAGAAAGAGAAATAGTGTATATTTTACTTTTGAATTGTATGCCAAATATATAACTCTTGTACAATTGTCAAAATACTATCTTTTTGAAGTCTCACAAAAATCCTTCCTTTGTATTTAGAATGAAATGACTAAAAATAATCTGTAACAATGTTTATGTTTTTTAAAAAGTATGAAGTCATAGAATTAGCTGGCATTAAACACTTCATATCTCACTTTTCCCGGAAGTAGTTCTACTTCTGTGCACTAATCATTTGCAATTCTCTTGTTGCATACCAACCAGAATAAAGTGGGGCTGCATTTCGGCAAGTCTCAGTTAAGGTGATGCATCTTAATGTGAACATCCCTCTCATCCCAAGGCCTTGAAAAATAATTAGGGAAGATGTATCCTGAAGTCTCTTAAGTAAGCAACAGAAGAGGCAAGATGTAGGGAGAATTGCATTCACCAACATCCAAAAAATCTTTCTAAAAAATCCTCTAAGCAACATTTTTTTTCCCTGAAGTGTTGTTCATCAAAGCACTGGTCCATCCTCCAAATTCTTTCTCGAAGTTTCCTAAAATAGTACCTGGCCTGTGCCACCACTCTTCCCAATTTCCAAGTCTGGGAATTTTTCTAGTAGTTGTACAAAGACCTTTCTCATAAATATTACCTCAGCCTTCTCTTTTGACTTCTTAAACTCTGTGCCTTGACCCATTCAGAAGCCCAGGCTGGAGAAAGTAAAATTGCTTCCACAAAAAGTGGCATGCCCTGAAGTAAAATAATGGAGGAATTGGAAAATCCAATGCTCTTAAGAGGATTGTTTTAAAACGCTCTCTGCTAGAACTCAGCATACTATTATATTTACTGCATAACAGACTTGCTGAGCCATGTGTTACGTGATGATGGTGCAAAGACTCTGCCTCAGCTAGCCATGTGCTGGAGCAATACTTAAATGTTCAGGAATTATGTGAGGCAATTGTTAAACCCTTGGAAACTTGATATCAGCAATGGCGGATGTACTTACACTAATAAAATCGGTAAATGGTACAAATCAGGAGTCCCACACGCCAGAGCAGGTTTATCAGCACAGCAGTGACTCAGCCCTGTGGATGGCCCAATAGACTCAATGCAATTAATATCATTTCAATATGACAAGTACTAAAATAAAGAACCCATAGGGGAGCACAGAGATGAGGTAAATTTAGACTCTGCTTTCCACTTTCACTATTTGTGACTCTTAAGTTGACATTCTTTAAAGACCAAATGCTCCTGGGATTTTCTGTTATTCCATTTCAGTCTATGGTAGGCATATCTGACTTTAAACTGCACAGCAACCCTAGACCAAATAAGGTAGAACTCCCTTCTTTAGTTGAATAGTTTATCCTTTCGTATGACCTAAAAACAGCTTTCCTTGGTATATTTTATCTTAAATGGAAAATCATTTACCATTCTCCATGCCACAATGAGACGTTATAATAATGAGGATGGTTGTTAGTATACACACCTGAACTTACCTGTCCCAATGACTTTCGTTCCACCAGATATGAGTAGATATTTGAATTCCTTGTGACCTTACTCAAAAATGGCAGATTCCACCTGCTCTCAGTGTGAATAATGCACCATTTCTCCCATCACCATTTCCTTCCCTTTTACGAGCAGAGAGCACCTCCAGTCACCATTCTCTTTAGCCCAATCTAGTTCCCCCTTCTAACCTTGACTTAGGGTGGATTATCTTGGTGCAGAAGGGGGACGCCTTCAAAGAAAGAATGGTAGCAGAGGGAACAAAAGGGAGCATCCCTCCCCTCTGCTGCATCTAATTAGGTGCGGGTCATCACCTTGCTGTAAACTCTGCTGCAATTTATTAAGGTTGTGGTGAGACCTGTCATGAGAGCTGTTCAGCAAGGAAGGTACAGGGAGGAGAGAAGAACCCTCTTCTGGACCACAGTTGCTAGGAAAATTATCAGGTTCCTTCTATCTTATTTCAGTGCCTTAAATGTACTATGCTGGGAAATATTGTTAGATATAGTTGCCAGGTTCTGGGATCCTACCTATTTCAAGAAGTTAATAGATTGACTAAACTTAGTTGACCAAAGAATCTAACCACCACATATGTTTCTGGTTAAGGCAAAGAGTTTTTCTGTATAGGTAATCAACACTTAGGTAGGAGAATGGCTCAAGGCATTTGAAATTTTTTTTGTAGTTATTCCCAGAAAAGTATATTGTTCCCTACAACGTGTTTTCCATGTGTCTTTTGTATTGTCTGTTAGATCTGTCATAAATCTCATGAGAAGATTAGCTTCACTATTTCATTCACACTTCATTTATAAAATACACACACACTGTATTAACCAACCTAATCATACTATTTGTTCATCTTTGACTCTTTGCAAAAAGTGTATCTACTCTCAAAGGTTAAAAACTTCCACTACTTAATCGTATGCATTTTAAGGGCAGACATAATTACTTATTTGATTTTGGTATCCATAATGCCTAGTATTTAGTATGCTTAATAATGTTTTCATTACTAGATGAATGAACGAATGAATAAAGGATGGAAGGAAGGAAGGAAAAAAAGAGACGTAGGCTATGTAATTCTTTATTTAAAAAAAAAGAAATTAGATATTGCTTTTGATTGAGTGCTTTCCCATTCCAAAGACCATGTGAAACACCTAGGAAATGTTTTTAAAATCCCAAATTCCACTTCAAACTCTCCAAAACAATCATTGTCTTACTTGTATACCCTACATTGTAAAAATAGTTGTTGATTCAGCAAGCGAGAGTTTCTTTCTGGGCCTCAGGGATACATTGGTGAAAAAGGCAAAACCCCAGGTGTTAAGGAGCTTACACATGGTTGAGAGGCTATTTTAAATAGGATAGTCGAGGAAGGCCTCTTTGAGATGACATTTAAGCAAATCTCAAATGACATCAGTAAAACCATCCATCAGTCAATGTAACTTAAAGTGTACTAATTCTTACAGGGAAAAAAAATGGTTTCTATGAAAAAAAATTGATAAAACATGTTTTTTGGGAGGCTACAGTCTTGTTGTTAAGATATGTTTATGAAAACTGAATGAACCGTTTTATTCTACCAGAGGCAATTTCATTTATTTCAGATAAATGTGCACTCGGTGACAAGGCCACTTTAAAAGTAAAGATTATCTTTAAAAGCCTGTTGAACAATGAAAAATACAAGTCCCTAGACTTTCAACTATGTTTCTATGACTAAAATGATAACATAAAAATAGCTCAAGCTCTAAAATTATATTGTATGAAATTATGAATGCATAAGAATCAGTTTCCTCTGAGCTTTGATAATTACATTTTAAATAGAGTCCTGACATGCTGTAATTATAATATTAAAATACTAAGATAATCAAAAGCTCAAAAGGGGTACTCTAGGCTTCCGAAAGATTTTGTAAATGTCATTAAAACTTCCACTGTATTTCCATTACATCATAGGAAGACTCTTATTTTTTGTGCTTTTCTACTCACATCTAACTGGCAATGTTTTTGGCACAGATGAAATTTATTGCTATTGTACCTGTCTAACAACAATGAGTTCAAAAATAATTGTTTTATGCAATGCTCCCAAATTTTTCTTCCAGCAGATTAAATAGTCCCTCTACTTCCATGATTTCCTGTTTCTTCCCCATTTCATGGTTGTTCTTCATCTTTTCCAAAGTCAGTCAAATCTCCCCTCCTCTCCCCTTTGCTCATACCCCTGTCCTCTCCTATATTTTCTGCAATTTTGCTCCATCAAGTGTCTCTTTTTCTGTTGCAGTTTTGGCTTCTCCTTTTCCATTGGATTTCTTCTTTTAATGGACATAATAGCTCTATTCCCTTTTATCTTCAAAATTAAAAGTAAAGATAAAGCATCTCTAAGGATCCTGCAGCTGTCTGAATGATCATTATATGTATTTTCATCGTGCCATTAAACTTTCTAGATTGGAAGCACCCTGCGCTCATTATTACTCATTTCCTATTCTACTGGAAATCTTGATTCTATTTCTTATATTCTACCAAAAAGTCATCTTACAGGTTACCGATGCCCTGAGTCACTAAGCACCCATGGGTCTTGTTTCTGATGAGTTACTACTTGAACTCTTTGCTTCCTTGCATGTTTTGACACTACAGGATACTTTGTTCTTGAAATTGCTTTCCCTAAAAAGTGGCAAGTAACTTTCTTGCTTCATTTCCCATCCCTCTGCTCCATCTCAACCTTATTTACTGTTCTCATTTTATCAATCATAAACTCCATTTCTTAATCAATTTTAATATAGTTTTAATAAAGCTTCCCTAGTTTCAGTCTCGGCTTCTCTTCAACCTCTAGTGTATTACTTTTGTTTACTACTTTCGTTCAATCAGCGATAAAAATGCTCATTGCTATTATTAGATTTTTCTTACTATCATTCACAAATAACTGTTTT
This sequence comes from Propithecus perrieri, assembly GCA_963574695.1. NCBI lineage: Eukaryota > Metazoa > Chordata > Mammalia > Primates > Indriidae > Propithecus > Propithecus perrieri. The sequence goes on from CAUYRB010074714.1 coordinate 23,664, forward strand.
TTGCACTCAAGGTTACATAAATGTGTTCGGAGATGAGGATTAGAGCAGACAGAAGTATATCTTATTGTTTGTAATGCTGTGTCATAAGTGTAATACTGTGTTCAAGAAATGATATAATATTTGTACCAGGGAGAAATGGCCAAATATCCTTCTGTCAATTGATTTTCCCAAATGAGGACATCATTGATCTGTACCATGAAGAGCTAACAGAACATTTCTAAAGACATACAAAGAAAGGGTAATCACTCCAGACAGAAGGAATACTATATGTAAAAATCTGGACGATGAATTTGATATTTCAATTGACATTTCTAGTCCTATTTTTCTCCTAGGCTTCAGCCTTGCCTTGACACCTATCTAATGGACTTCTCCATGGGAACAGCCAGGCAGGCCCTGAAAATAAACACCTCCTCTTCTCTTTCCCCCACCTTCTCCTCTACATATGCTTTCTGTCTCAGTTTATGACCCCGCATTCTCTCAGTTATCTAGTGATTTTTGGAGATAGCTTGAACTTCCTTTATCTCACTCATCATATGCAGTAAGTTACCCAGAATTATGAAATTCTGTCTTAATATTTCTTGCACTTATTCATTTCTTTCCTTTCAAATTATATGCATCAATTTATGTATTTGTTAATTTGTTAATCATTTTCTGAGTGCCTCCTAAGATATTGGCACTTTAGATTTCTAGAGCTACAGCAATGAACCACCCAAGCAAAATGCGTACTCTCATGACTTTACATTTCATAATAATCAAGTGAATAAATACAAATACTATATAATCTTAGGTGTGGATACATTATGTGCAGAAATACCACTTCTTCGGAGTGGCTTTCTTAGATAGGTTTGGCCAGAAAAAAAGAGAGGGAAAAAACAGAAGAAGGAATATCAGTTAAGAGATTGTGGCAGTTGATTTGTGGCCATGTGATCGGATAAAAATCTTTAAGCACCTATACATGGGCAACATCATGCTAGCGCCTGAGCAAGCCAAGATGTGCTATCACAAACAAATGGAAACTATACCTCTTCTCCCCATTCTTCCTCTTCTCCAGTATTCCTTACTACTGTCAACTCCAAAACCTCTAAAGAAGGCTCAGCATTTAGTAGATGCTGAAGAAGTAGAAAGGATTTGTACACTCACTTAAAAAAAATGATAAGATACAATTTCCTTGATTATATATGAACAAAATGCAAGATGAAAATATTTCATTATTTGATGTAAACATTACACATCATAAATGTTTACAACATTTTTTTAAACCAGAGATTCAAGATTCCAGAAGATCAGTCTAGCTTGCAAAACTAAGAAAATTTTTCACTAAAAGCATCTTGGCAAATGACCCCCACAAAAATAGCTATGACTATAAATTTCACAAGGTAGCTATTTAGAACTTGCTACAAAGGAACATCTGGCTTTGGCAATGTAGGAAAGCCTAGATACATTATCCACAGCAAAGGAAACTACTATTTTAAGAGTAATTATAAATTAACGGTTCAACTATCTTCCACATTATTCCTGATGTACAAATCATGGGAGCACCTGATGAGATAATTAACCAGATCAACAGAGTAAGAACTTTGGTACTTAATGTTTTATTCAGAGGTAAACAGTCAATTTTATACGTAAAAAAAAAAAGAAAGGCTATCGCTTGGTGTCACCCAGGCTAGAGTGCAGTAGTGTGATCATAGCTTACTGTAGCCTCAAACTCCTGGACTCAAGCAATCCTCCTACCTCAGCCTCCCAATTAGCTAGGATTATAGGTGCATGCCATCATGCCAGATAATTTTTTTTTTTTTAGAGACAGGGTCTTGCTGTGTTGTCCATGCTGGCCTCGAAACCCTGGCCTCAAATGATCCTACCTCCTTGGTTTCCTAAAGTTCTAGGATTACAGGTATGGCTCACAAGCCCTGCCTGCTTGTTTTTATTTTATTTGTTTATTTGTTTGTTTGCCTCCCTATTTTTATGTTCAGCCTCAGATATAAAAGGCATCAAATTAATGTTTTTACCAATAGGTCTATATCAGTGTCATAAAGACATCTTACTGTATCTACTGTAATTGTTTAGCTCTCATATCATTTACTTGAGTGTAAATTACAAAATGCATTTTCTTCAGAAGCAATGAATTTCCTAAAAGGTACTATGTTTCACAATTATTTTTTCATTTAAAAGTAACAATCTGATTCAAATCTGATTTACTAATTTTAGTAAAAAAAAAAAAAATTGGGGAGGAGTAATACTGGGTTCCATTAACTCTGAAGAACAGGAATGGTGTTGGTATAATAAGCAGATTCTAAGGACTTGAAAGTGTTTTAGCTTCTATCCAACCACTTTCCATTTCCGTCCCTTCTACACTGAGTATTGGCCATACTCTCTTCACACAGCTTTGCACCCTGAGGTTGGAGTATGGCCATAGGCTGTTCCAGCTCTGCATCACCCCAGCTAAGGAAGGACGCGTTTTCCACTCTGCCTGGAGATATGGGGGACAGGGCTTGCAGGGTAATTTCCATGACAGTGTTAGTATGGAAAATCCAGGGAAGGATCCTGACTGGCCTGGACTAAATATATACTATCCATATGTCAATCACGTGTCCAAAGAAATAGAATATTCTTGAGTCATATGGATGACCCTAAATTAGGGGCAGTGGTGGAGTGCTTGCATCAAGAGCCACAAGGAGGGTACTGTAGGGGTGGATAGGTATGCTAGGAAAAGCAAAGGAATAGCAGAAAAAATTACCTGTTGGCCTCTGTGCAATATTAAAATATAGAATATCTATATACAGTAGAGTTATTGAGTAAACCCATATGTAAATTCCTTGTTTTGGAATTAAAAATATTCCACACAAGCACAGGAGTGAGAATCTCTAATATTTTAGAATCCTATCTTCATTCCTACTGTTTTGTTTCTGTCATTGAGTGCTACTACTTATGCAGGGCTCTTTTTGGCCTCCTGCCGCAATATAAACCCATTGTTCCTCACATAATTTAGAGTATAAAAGACAGAGAAGGAAAGAATTCACCTCTGACATCTCTGCCCCTATTTCTAGCCTTGTTATTTCTCTGATCACACTCAAGTTGGGCCTTGTCTTGACCACTGATATTTCCTTGATATTTTATCTGCTTTAGCTACTTTCCTGTACTCTTGTTTCTTTTAGGCATTGTTCTCTGCATCTATATAATCTTTAGAGCCATTTTGTTCCATCTGAGATTTAAATGTATGCTTAGTAAAACTATGTTATCCATCAGAACTTTCTATGACTCAGACTCCAGAAACTGTTTTCTTCTAATGCAAATTGTTCTGCTAGCGTCCAGTCCTCTCATCACAATAGCTTGGAACATTATTGTAAACACCTCTCCTGGCCCTTTAAATGGAGTTGGACAGCCAAAGAGAGCAAATGAATATAGCTTTGGGAAACAGCCCACATCTAGCCATTTAACCTTAACAACCTCCTTCTTGCCCATTCCAACTCCTGGGTCTGCCTTTCGTGGATCTGGTCTTTTTATTTGTAGATTCATACTCTAGTTATGTCCCTGAGCCTCACCCAAGTGTTGGCAACCCATGTCGCCTATTCCCTGTGTCCTTTCTCTGTGTCCTGACTTTTGTTGGTCCTGCTGCCTCCCCAGACCCCACTGAAGGATTTGTTCACTTTCTCGGTTTCACCTCAACTCCAGCTCCAGCTAGGAGACATTTCTCACCCAAATCAAATCCAGGCCATCCAGACTAGCTATGGTCTTTCTATCACAGTCTGAAATAGAGTCAATATGAATTTTTACTGGTGTTAGCACTGTCACATTAGGGGTTATACTTTTCTCGGGCTTCCTGAGATAACTTCATGAGAGTACTAACCAGTTTAGCCTCCAGAATCTTAGAAAAACCACAGACCTTATATGGTTACCACCATCATGGAAATAGGAACCGTGATGTCTCAAATTTATTTCAATGAGTACATTTTCCAAAACATGTCTATAGAGAAAATAAACTCCTCCTCCATGAGTGCAATATTAGAAACTTTCTTCTAATTTCTGTGTTTTCCTCTTCCATAATAACCTATATATTCTAGAATGCATTGTAGAATCTTTAATAAGAAAGACGGAGAGAGTGCACCTGAATATCTAGTCTTTGCTCCAATTTGGTGATAGACAAAGGAATTCCTGGCATCTGGACAGCAATATTCCTTGTTCACATGTAAGAGCAATGTTGAACTTACATACATTTATTGCAAAGATTATGGTAAAGGATCTGAAAAAGACTCTAAAAACACTCATAAAGAAATTCAAGTTATCTTTGGAAGGCACTGTCGGTGGGTGAAATATACAAAACATTAGAGAGCTTTAAGAGGATTTAAGGAATACAAGAGTACAGGAGGCCAGACTCAGTTGCGTGCAGAATATCCAACAGCTTTAAAACTTTTGCCTTAAGTCCAGGACAAATACAGTCCCCAATTCCAATTGAACATTCTCCTTTTAAAGTTTTCCCAGCAAGGAGTGCTGTGTCCTCATCTGGCCAGTGGCCTTTCCTGGAGGACAGGTATCAGGGCCTGAGAGGAGGCCTGTATCTCAGGGTGGTCCCTGTTCCCTTTGTGCTCCAGACCGCAGCCTCCTATGCCTAAACCTCAAGATGGAAAGATGCTTGTGACACTTGCAGTTCCATCATGACTTCTGGCTGATTAACTCATACGTGAAGCCAGGGGCCCAGTCTAAGTGTGCTCCAAAACTGCCCTTACGTGAGGATCCCAAGTGCTACATCCACCTCTTTGAAACTGGTAATAAATATTCTTACCTGGATATCCGAAAGGGCAGATACCACACATGTGGTCAAATATACAACCATAAATTGCTAATCCAGAAAATATTACCAGCAGTCACTTAGGCCAAGTCCTTATTTTACAGATAAAACAACTGAAGCCAAGAGCAGTAAAATGATTTATTCTATGCACTGTAGTAAATTAGTCACACCGTGGAACTCAACCCTTCGGAGCTTGTTCCAATGGATCACACTGTCTGTCCACTTTTTCTTGTAAACAACAGAGCAGATTTGTTTCTGAAATAAAACCCTTCCATTAGCTGGCATTTTAAGGAACATGAAAACATTTAAGTAATAAAACATTACTAAAGCCCTCTGTAATGTGGCCTTATTTACACAATAACAATGGCTAGTGAAGGAGAATTCCCTCCCATTGCACTCTGTTCATAACTTTATTATAGCATTTATCATGCTATATGCAATAATCTGTCTCCATGTCTAGTTTCTACATTTTAGTGCTAGTTTACTAGGAGCATGCCTTATCATGTAAAAGTTCATAAGGTCTAACATAAAACAGGTGCATGTGAGGAGTTCAATATAGGAATGGCACATAAGTGAATGAAGGGATACCTGCATGAATGCATGGAAAGTTTGAAAAGGAAAGTTGCATATAGAGATGGATTCATATTATGAGGACCAGTAACAACCAGGACTGGATTTATGTGGACTTGATAACTGAGGAAGAAATAGAACTTTGGAATTATTAAATACATATGGTTTTGCAGGATCATACGAAATTGTGTAACTTACATATTCAATAATCTGTTCTCATAGCCTGATATGCAGCCAACAAAGCTAAATTTGTCATGAGTTCCTTTGCAATATTGCAGAAAAGCATATTTTTATTTTCTATGTGTCCCCAAGAATCATTGAAATGTTATCATAATTAAGAGGTACAAGATTATGCACTTTTTAAAACAATGTGAATGGGGACATAGGCCGTGAATGAAACAAAAATTGTGATGAATTTTCGACCAACAGAAGGCTACTGTGGTATGATTTATGGATTACGATAGTGGGGAAAGTGACTGTCATAGCAAGCTGACAGGTCTTGAGTGAAGGTTGGAGCCATTTTTCATAGCGTTGTCCTTAGATTCAGAAGGTATGAAGAGTGAGCATTGGGAGTAGCATAGAAATGGGAGTGACTGATTGAACTACTGTCTGTCACATCCTTCAAATCACTCCTCAAACCCATAAACACACATTAAATACATTAACTTTTGTTTTCAGCCCGAAATGGAGAAAACCTTCTATAAAAACAGAGTGGACTTTTGGAAGTGGATGAAGCTTTCAAAGTGAACTTTGGTGCCCTTGTCACACTGGGGGTGGTATGGGAACAGTGTATACTGGCTATTCTTCCCTGTCCTCATGCTCAGAGCTTGTGGTATATATACCTTCTTATTCATAACTGAGGCCAGGAATAGCAGGGGGAAAACAAAAACAGAATCATCCATGTGATCAATGTTTCAGTATTAACAAAAAAATATGACCAAGTTAGTCAACCAAGACATATGACCCTATTGAAAACAAAGATAATTTAGGGAAGAAAATAGAACTTAAGTAAATTTTAATTAGTATTTTATGACAGAATCAAGAAGATTTTGCACTAACATGAGAACTACTTACATTGAAGAAGGAATAATGTAAGGACTTCATGCAATTGAAATTAGTCACTATAATTAAACATCAAGGGAAATAAAGAAAAAAGGTTACAAGAATTTTCTAGACCATGGTTCTAAAAAAGACATATAAAAAATTTTTGAAGAAAAAAAAAAAAAAGAAAATCAGTCCCAGAGGTTTAACATCCCTCTACTAGTAGTTTCAGAAAAAGAGGAGAAAAAAATTATAGGGTGATTAATTTCAGGAAAAAAAATCCCAAAGCGTATAAAAAACATGACTATTTAGACCGAAAGAAACCGTTGAATGCTAGCGAAGAATGATGAAAAACAGCCCATACATGGTGTTACTGATAAAATTTTAAAATACTGTGTAGCAGACATTGTCATTTACTTATCCAATTTCAAAACAGAAGGTAATAGATACTGTCATTGACTTATCCAATAGATAATCCTCTCCTCCTCACTCCGAGGAATCTGAATTTGTTCAGATATCTAGCTGGAAGCAATATTATAAGAGAAGGTTGGCATTCATCCCATCACAAGAGATAAGCCATGTGTCTCCTACTCTCTCATTGATTAAATGAAGATGTTTGTAGTTACAGCCAATTAAATGAAAAAGGGGAAGTTGGCTAAAGGGGATTCTTTGGAAAAGAATTCTTTCTGATTAGGAAAAAGAGAGAGAAGAGAAAAAGGATGAAGAAGAGGAAGAACATTAAGAGGGAGGAGGAAGAGGAGAATGAGGAAGAATAGGAGTAAGGAGAGGTAGAGGAGAAGTAGGAAAAGGAGAATTCTTGCATTTTTCTTGCACGATCAGGAGGGCATGATGCTTACAGTAGTTGCAGCTAGCCTGCAGCCATAAGGGTACAGCCTAGAGGATCTCAGAAAAGCTAGCTCCAGACCCTCCAATCATCATTCCATATTTTGTTTTATGTGAAAAATATAAACAATTTCTATGTTAATTTGATCTTGTATTCTTTACTTGCAGCCGTAACAAATGTAATTAGTACAACCAAGACTTAAGTAGATGCTCCAAAAGTTGTGAGCTGGGTGGGGGAACGACCCCAGAGGAATTAGAACATGATGCTTCTTCTCAAGATGACTAGATACTTAACGACAATGGAATATTAAGTCAAAAGTTTTGAGATAAATGGTTTTGAAACTGGGATTCTATAACCTCCCTGCTAAACCATCAACTATGAATCTATTCAAAATTTTTATCTCTCATAACTCTTTCTGGAAACAATTAATTAAGGATTGATATCAGCAAAATGAAAAAGGAATCTAAGAAATGATGATGAAAAATCTAAGAAAAACTGGGGAGAAGAGACCGAGAGAAAGAAAAAAAAAATCCTAAATGACAGCTGTGCAGCAGTCATAATGCGCAATCTGTCCAAAACTGACCTTTTATCAAGAACTGCATAATCCTAGTGCTGTGATAAAGCACATGTTTCTTCTTTTTAACGAAATAAATATAAGCAATCAGAAATTCCAGGAATAACAAAATGTACAAGAAAATTATGATCCCAATAGAAAGCAATGTGGCATGATTTTTATTGAATGATTAAATTTTAAAAAACGGATTTTATTCAATCTTGTTGATTTTAAAATTTGAACAGCATAGGACCTATTTCTTGGTATTTTAAAAGCTTCCCATTTTGGATTCCAGTTTTCAGAAAAATCCTGGACAGCCCATAGTTTCTCAGACTTAGCACTATTGACATTCTTTGCTGTGAGGAATCATCCTGTGCGTTGTAGTATGTCTGGCAACATCCCTGGCCTCTACCCACAACACATCTTTAACATTCTAGTTGTGACAATCTCACATGTCTCCAGTCATTGCCAAATGTCCCTTTGGGGTGTGGGTTTGGGGGACAAAATCACTCACAGTGAGAACCACTGCAATAGAAAAAATGTGGACATGTTTTTAAAAATTAAATAGAAATCTAAATATTCTAAATTTTGAATACATAAAAACAGGGGCGCAGATGAGAAAAGCTGAGTTACGCCGTATGGGAAAAGAGGAGGTAGATGGACGTGAAGGATATTGTTTCTTCTTAGGCAGGAGGAAGTTGAGATACCATCTAAAGTTCCTGAATCAATAATAAATATTAATTTTTAAATACACAGACAATCATCAACAGGTGAAAAACAACTATGTAAATTCTAAAAAGTGATTGGGAGAAGAAAGTATGATTGCAGGAGAGAGTGTGAGTAAAGTATTTTTCATAGTAGTAACAAATACAGCTAAAGAGTTTAAAATCAAGAAGTAATTTTTTAAACATTATCAGAGTAATTACTACAAGGAGCACTAAATAGAAAATGACAAACAAGTTTTCCCTAAAGAAGAAAAGCTTTAGCTTTCATTTTACTGTTATCTATATCCGTGTTTTTATTTCTATACACACATTATTACAATTTAAAATATCTTCTAAACAGTGGATCTTATTTGCCTTTAAAAATTCCGTATCTACTTTACTCAAATGACTTCTGGAAATTGACTAGTTTTCACAGCGAAGGGCAATTTTTAGGTCATTTTTTGGTACTTTTTCCTTTCCAAAACTATCTGGCCAACACTTTTCTAAAATTGGGTACTCAAATATTTATTGAACATTGAGATTCAATTCCATACCTGTTTGGTCCATAGTTAATGTGCAATCCCTGTTTTGACCCACTTAGCCTGGCTGGACTTCCTGTCATACATTCTATAGGAGTCAACAAGATAATGGAAGCTCCGGGCACTTAAGATCTCTCAGAATTACAAGCCTGCCCCAAACCCCTGTCAAAATTTTGTAATTAAAAAAAAAAAAAAATCTCTTGGAGAACCATACGTACTCAATTAGGCCCTCGAATTAGGGGTCAGCAGTTCAGCTGAGTGGACAGAATCCAAGAGCTCAAACGAATGGGACGTAGCAACAATCCTTAGGTGGTCATTCTCTAATCTTTGCTGGCAGAGGCTTTGAAGACTGCTCAGAGAGTTAATTATGCAAATTATATCTGCTGAATCTATTGGCAGTGAGGCAGAACTAGACAGAGCCCTGGGCATAAACATCCACCTGGCATTCCCTCCCACACGTAAGTTGACACCACAACAGACCCCCTGTGATCTGGATATATTTATCCTGCAATTAATGAGGGACAAGAAAGTTCATCTTGAAGATGAGTCACAGATAACTTAGGACACTAGATGAATCAAAAAGCAGTGAACCTTCTTTATAACATCTAGTCTTTAGTGAATACCAGAAACATTTCTGAAGCCCTGAAAAACTGTTCTTCATAAAATATATACACACACAAATGCCCGCACAAACACAGAACACAAACCCACACATATACACACATTTCAACTCATTAAACACTTAATTCAAAATATACACATGTATTTATATATGTATTTGAACTAATGTATATACATGTGTATAAATCTTGTGTATGTACTTAATGGTGTGTGTGTGTGTGTGTGTGTGTGTGTGTGTGTGTGTGTGTGTGTGTGTAGGTTTAGAAAGAGACAGGGAGAGCATTCATTGTTGGTGTTAGTATAATTTTTTGTCTTGGGAGGCAATGAGCTCACAATGATGTTGCAATTTAGTGTTAACATCCCTATATTCTTTTTAAAAATTTTTTGTTGTTGATACATAATAGGTATACATATTTGGGGTGTATATATGATAATTTAATGCATTCATACAATTTTTAAAGATCAGATCAGTGTAATTGGGACATCTGTCACCTTAAATGTTTGTCTTTTCTTTATGTTAGAAACATTCTAGTTATTCTTTTATAGCTATTTTGAAATATACAGTAGATTATTTTAAACTATAGTCACCCTACTGATCTATCAAACACTAGGTCTCATTTCTCTTATCAAACTGTATATTTGTTTAATAAAATTTCAACCTCTATTCATCCCTTCTCCTAATATTTGTAAAATTTGATCAACATATCTGAAAACTGGAATAAAGTAACTGAGGATTTTAAATGCTCATTCACTGTGTTACTGTGTTGCCATTTCTAGAAATCTATCTTAGATAGATTATGGACAAGGTATTCATGCATTAGATTCATTACAATACTGTTTTTAAAATTTTCAGTGTAAATTCCTATAATTGGAAAAGGTTTAATAAATTAATAAATCTATTTAAATAAATAAATTATAGTATGTTCATAAATATAGTAGAAGATAGTGTGTGTGTGTGTGTATGTGCATGTGTGTGTGTAATGATGAGGGGAAGTTTTATGGCATATGTAAAATAAAAGGATATAGAAATATTAATTCTCATATATCCCCAGTACACACATGCACACTTACATACAAGTATGTGCACGTACACACATAAATCCGGGGGAAAGAATCTCCTTCAAATATCAGCAGTAAATTAATGGTTGCATTTATTTCCTTACGATTACTTTTCTTTTTCCTGTATATTGTACGATAAGCATATATCACTATTTTATCAGAAAAATAGCTGTTATTTTATAAAATAAGAATAAAAAATCTAGTATCTTTCTGAAGTATTTTGTTTTCTTGTCCATTTTCTTGTTTCCAACAGAAAATATCTTTTAAAGTAGAATAAAATGGGAAATGTTTCCTTTGAGCCCAAATGCACATATTAAAGTAAATGAAAGCAGGCAGTTTTGAATAGCTTATTGGCATTGCTTTAGCAATTTAACCATCTTATTCTTTCAGTCAGTTTCGTTTTCCTTTGAGATGGCTCAGAAATTAAATGATCTTTTCTAACTAAACAAACTCAGATATAGTCACGAGTAATGATGGTATTATGTAAGCTCAGTATCTACAGTAAACCTTGAAACGTGCATTCTACCAACTAGTAATTTTCCCAATCAGCTTTTTATTTTCCTGTGCCACCATACTTTAAAGCCCCAATCATGGAGGTGGCTCTGAAGGCAAAAACTGTGCTCTGTTTGAACTCAGTGGGTAATGAATGTTCAAGGACTGAATGTGCTTTTTGCTCTCAGCAGCACAGTGTGCTTTCTCTGTTTTGCAGTCATTTTCTCCAATTCAATGCAAATTCTTGTAATTTCCCCCAGAAATAAATACTATAAAATGCCCGATTTCTCTCTCATATGTCAGAAATATTATACCCCATGACAGGCTGTGTTTTTGTCAGAATTAAAAATCGACATTCTAAGCCAGAGAGACCCCAAATAGCCAAAGTTGTCAGCCAGGAATAAATGAAAATTCCAGCATGCAGTAGATAAATTAGCAAGGACAAGCAGACATTGCCCTTCATTTCTGCTGGCATACCTGGCTGTTTTAATCCTTTATCTAAATAAATAGCTTAAGAGTTATCACCTAAATATCTAATGAAAACTAGTACTATGATCACTTCCTAACTTTTAATCCTGTCTGATTTATGGTGGCTCATTCAAACCTTACACACAAAAGTAGAAAATACAGCTTCTTCAGTAAAGGACTATTGCTTGGACGTCCTCTATTTCAGACTGAGTGAAAATTGCATAATGATTACGGGAGGCCATTGAAAATGCCTTGGGATTTTTTTGACAGAGTATGAATCTTTATTAGCCTAAGTGTTAATTGAATTAGTATGTAGAGAAAGTTAAGGAAGAACAGATTAAGAAACTGATCCTAATTTAGAAATAATTATTTTTATAATTATCTTTAAAATTCTCATTGGTCTTCGAAAATGAATATAGTGGGACATGTCTGACCTTAAAAAAGATCACACACATTTTTGCATGTAACATATACAAGTCCAGGACTGGCTTCTCTGAGGTGAGTGATCTTTCTAGGATAACACCAACCAATGTATAGTAGATTTAGGAATGGCAGTCTGGTTAGGAAGTACCATATCCTAGACAATAAATCCAGTATGCTGTTCATACTACTCATTCTAAAGGACAATAAAATGAATGGATTAAGGAAGACTTTTTTTAAACACACTTTAAATGCTTTACAGATGTTAACTCATTTAATCCTCACAACAACTCCCTATTACAGATGAGGAAACCAAGACATGGAGAAGTTTAGTGACTTAGATGGCAACACAGTTAGAAAATGGCAGAACTGGGATTCAAAACCAGGCATTCTAGGTCCAAACAATCTAGCCATTCTCCTTACCGCTACCCCATGCCACCGCCTTCATACCACCTGATGGCTTTTACATAGTTCCAGGGAGCCAACATTTCCGATTCTGTCATGGTATATCTGCTTTAACTCTGTGTTATAGAGTGGAGTTCTGTTTGAAATTATATTTAAAAGAAGAGGCACATAAAATGATGTAAAACATTGCAAGTCATTACTTTAAAAATTATTTCTTCTTGAGAAATCAAAAACCCAACATTATAGGCCTTAATTTGCACCATAGATAGCTGGGCTTATGTACGTATATATGTTTTTAAATTTCAGAGTATTAAGGGGTATGCATATTTTTGTTACATAAATTGCTTTTGTACCATTTGAGTCAAAGTTATAAGTGTGCCCATCACCCAGATAGTGTGCATTGTACCTATTAGATGTGAATTTACCCATCTCCTCCTCCCCCCTCCACCCGCTGGAAGCTGTTTTGAAGTATTATTAAATGAAGACATTTGACTGATTGTAGGGAAACGGTGGGAGTGGAGAGTAATGGTGATATTTGAGGTACCCTTTTACGATGTGCTCTTTCGTCCTTCAGATTATCTTTGTAATCTTTTTATAGTGGAGTGGTTGAGATATTTAAGGTTAGAAGAATGAAGGGAAGTTGGAAGACAGTTGTATTTACCGGCTCTGAAGCCAAATGTCAAATGCTAGGTGTCGGGTCTGTGCAATGTCTACCAACTGAAGCCAATATGAATTTCTACGAAGATGAAACAAGGAGAGAAAGTGTACATTACATCCTTTTAGGTCTGCTGTTTGATTTTCATTTCACCTCTTGGTTTTTTCTAGGTTTTGGCATAGTTCCCATGGTTTACTTTTTGGCTGAATATAGAACTTTCTTAATCTATAGATTACGTGAATTAGAAGAAAATGTATTTAATATTTATGATCTACACCAAAATATTTAGATAAAACCTAGCTCTAGACAGTAGTCAGTCTTCCCAGTAGATTTTACCTTAATACGTGGCATTCTTTATCTAACAACCAGGTCTGAAAGTGGCTCATTTATTTTGTCATTGTAAATGCTGAGTTGGACATACTATGGACTTGTCCAGTTGATTGTACAGAGAATGACTGCTAATTTTGCTCATGAAAAAAAAGAAAGCTGATTAAAAATAGCCTGCTTTGTAATTGCATATAAACAGAACTGTAGATTCATATTTTTACAGATGTAATATTTTTTCTTGTCACCAGAGTTTCTTAAACAAACCACCACTTTAATATACGGTCCAAGATTAAATTATTTTTTTCATTGTTAGATAACATAATGTTTCTGTTGAAGTGCCTAATTTACTTCCAAAGAATAGATTGCCAGCTAATTTTATTCCTATCCAGCTCTAAAATTCACAAAGATGTTTATAATTTTCAATCAGTGCTCTTCTCTCCAGGTTTGAATTTCTGAAAAAAATATTAGCAAATTCTTGAGACTATTCCACCATGCCAGATGATAAAAATGTATTGTTCTATAATTATAGATAGTAACTATTAATATTTGATAAATAAACACATGAAGAATCAAAATACTATATAGGCAAATATGATTTATAGACAAGAATAGAAGTTTATCACAAAAAAGTATGAATTCAGTATTATATTCATAAAATTTGTATTAGCAATAATCCAGTAAATAGCATGAGCAAAGAAAATACATGCAGTGGCTCTCATGCTTATTAAATGTTGAAAATGAAAGTAGGACATCTTAGTAACTGAAGTACAAATATGTTCATCAGGTACAGAGAAGGATACCATGAACTGCTTCACAAATATATAAGCTTTAAACAAAACACAGCTGTAGCAAAAGTTAAAGCACAAAGATGTGTAGCTCTTTCTTTCACATTACTTACTGTCCTTCAGTAAGTAATAGGAATTCAACCTACCACTAGCAAAGAAAGACCATGCCAGCCACATGTTTCTTAAGCTGCAAAACAGTTGAAAAGAACCTTAAAATACAGTGGTTACTATTGTCATCCGATGTGTCCTTTTGTTGACAATATTTTTAGCCCACATAGCTTATTTCAGCAAATGCTACAATTAGAATAGTATTAAAATAACAGCTATCTAAGTGCAGGAACTGTGTAATGATGTTCAAACTACTGGAAGATGATAACAGTCCTACTTGCTCTTGACCAAAATAGATCACAGTAGATACTGATAACCCAATACAAAATTCTTGGTTTTTCCTGCATTATGCATTCAAATGCTCAGATAGAGCAAATAATCAAATCGCTGTCACCACTAGCAAATAAAGTCTTAATCCTTAGTAAATTTTACAGATAACCAATGCATAATTCTTTAAGCCCTGATTTTTGTCTGTTTTAAAATTTATATTCATTTTTGTTAAAATATTTCTAAAATATATTCCATATTTCTGTCGCTTTTGTTTATTATTATATTGTGTCACAGCACACTGAGACTTTTGAAGCTACTTATTTAAGGTAAGATGAAACAATTTAAGCCAGATTCTAAGGGCTTCAGTTTATTGTAGTATAATAATGAAAATAGTTGATAATAATAATTTTTAATCATCAAGAAAATACTGCATTATGTCCTATGCAACCTTATTAAGAAGCCATGCAATATGTAACTCATATCGGAAAGGCAAATGTGCTTTTAATTAGCCTTTCTGGGTTTTTTCTTTCTTCTGTCTTTCTCTACTGATGAGTATTCAGTAACCACTGCTCCCTGCTGACAGTCTCATACCCAACGGTCCTCCCATTGTTTCTCATCTTCAGCTTCTACTCTTCTTCGGGATCTAAAATAGATAATTACAGTGATATGATCATCAGTTGGTCTAAAAATCTTTTCTATGCAGTAAATTATACAAAACATAAAATATTAGCTTTGCTTCCACTCTGGGTGGTCTTTTTGTTCCTTTTACGGTTTTAGAAATGTTCTGGAAAGCTGAGGTGAGAGGAAGCCTGGAACAATTAGAATTGCAATTGTTAATTCAGGTCATGGCAATATTTCCATTTTGGATAGTATGCTAGTCATATAATTGAAGAGGTCCAGCACATGGCAACAAGGATGTACATATGAGAATATGCCTAAAAATATTGATTCTTAGAAGTGCAGATTGGCATGATTGTGAGTTTAAGTGTCAGGATGAGAATCGAAGCACTGTTCAGAGCCTGTGTAAGTACTTGAGTAGCCAGATCAATTGCTCCAAGTCCCTTCCACGTGACAGAGCAAAGAATCCCTTTGAAAATTAAATAGAAGCCTTAATTTGCAAAACAAACTATACTATGATTCTCAAAATGTGCTATATCATAACATGCACCACCAAACCATAACATGCACCAAAATGACCTAAGCTCAGATGGTTTTAACAGTAGCACAATCTTTCAGATTCATGTTTTCCAAGACAAGACCAGAGACAAACTGTGAATGAACTTATGTGTCCCAAAGATAAGAATACTGACTGAGCAACTCATTCAGTTTACAAATTCTGACTTTCCATATACCTAGACGGTACTTATTAATTTCCACTCTACAAGGGCCCTGTGACTAACCCCAGCCCAAACCCTAGGAGTATCCCTTTCTAACTTTCTCTTTTGAGATACACTGACTTCATCAGGTGATATTCTTCTTGATCATACAGTTTCATAGATTCACGTTTGTGTAGTCAACAGGTCCCCTGGTAGCCTCTAGGGCCCTTGACTCTTCATTCATTTACTCATTTATTCAACTCTGTTGTATGAGATAAAGACTGAGAAATGACCATAGGATATGGCCACATAGATCTCACAAATGACCTTGACAAGCAGATTCATTGAATATTGGGAAAATAGACTCATTTTAATGGGTTCAAGAGAGAATGAGCAGTGAGGAAGTGGGAACAGTGACTACAAACTATTTCAAGGAACTTGCTATAAAAAAGCAGGAAATAGGGCAAAAGCTGGAGGGAATGTGAGTGTAGCATGTTAGTATGGTGACAGAAACAATTCAAATAAGAGAAAACCGTAATGCAGGGAAGAAAGGGGAGAATTTCAGGAACAAAGTATTTGAGATGTCAAGAGAGAACCGGGTCAAATAGAGAATCTGGCCTTAGGAGTATGAATTGTTGCCAGTATATGTAGTTACAAATGTAGATAGGTTGGTTGCTTTGGTGCAAGACAAGAAACATCTCTTCCAGTTTTCTTTTTGTTTTTTTCTATTTTTTTTTTTGTTGATTTATCAGATTAAAAAAAATGTGAGTAAGCAATGGAGGAAAAATAACTGGAAACGGAATGATATAAAGGAGAGATTGGGGTCCATGGCTAGAAATTTGCATTGAAATCAAAATATCAAAGAGATACCTGCCCATACATATTTATCATAGCACTATTCACAATAGCAAAAATATGTAATCAGTCTAAGTGTCCATCAATGGACGAATGGAAAAAAGAAAATGTGGTATATACACACAATGGAATAATATTTGGCCACAAAAGAAGAATAAAATCATGTTATTTGAAGCAACATGGATCGAACTGGAGGTCATTATGTTGAATGAAATATGTCTGGCTTAGAAAGACAAATATCACATGTTCTCACCAATACATGAGAGCTAAAAAAGTTGATCTCAAAAAGGTAGAGAATAGAACGGTAAATACTAGAGGATGGGAGGGGCAGTAGTGGGGAATGAAGAGAGGTAGGTTAACAAGTACAAACACACAGATAAAAGGTATAAGTTCTATTGTTCAACAGCAGAGTAGAGTGACTATAGTGAACAGCAATGTATTATATATTTAGGTTATTAAATATGGGATGTCCAATTTCCTAAATTCCTAGGTTTGAGAGTTGATATCTCTGATACTTCACTTTGATATTTCTTGATTTTTGTTTTTGTTTTGTTTCTTTTATTGTGAAGGTACATCCTCATTCTTTCAAATGCACGTTTTGACTTGTGATTACCTTTTAATTTTTTTTAGAGGAATTTTTGTGAAACCATGGCTAAGTTAAAAGTTTGTGTTATTTTTTAATGAGTTCCATTGTAGAACCAACGCAACACAGACAGCTCAAAATATCAGTGCAGTGTTTGGGAAGGATGTGGCTAATGAAAATACAGTATATGGATGGTTTGAGAAGTTCTGTTCCAGTGATTTTAATCTTTAAAATGAGCCACAGGAGTGACCTGAGACCAAGGTAGATAATGATGAGATGAAAGCTGTAGCGGAAGCGAATCCATCTCAACCTAGCTAGAAGTAGCAGTACGGTTTGACACTACTATTCCAACAATATTAGACCATTTGAAACAGACGGGCAAGGTAAAGAAGCTGGATAGATGTGTACAGCATGAATTAAACAAGTGTCAGAAGAGAAATCCTCTTGAAGCTTGCCTTTTTTTGCTGTTGCAATGTAAAAGCCAACCGTTTCTACACAGTATTGTTACATCTGATGAAAATGGATTCTTTTTGACAATCACAAGCATTCGGTACAATGTTTGGATAAAGATGAAGTGCGGAAACACAGTCCAAAACTGAGTATTCATCGAAGAAAGCGAATGGTGTCTGTTTGGTGGTCCAACGCTGGGATTATCCACTATAGCTTCATGAAACCTGGTCAATCTATTACAGCAAATGTCTACTGCAACCAGTTGGACAAAACAAAGAAGATGCTTGAGATTAAGCAGCCAAGATTGATCAATAGAGACAGACCAGTCCTCTTGTACATGTCGCAAAAAACAAAGCTGCACAAACTACAGAAGCTGGACTTGGAAACTCTCTGTCATCCACCGTATTCCCCAGAACTTACACCAGCTGACTACCACTTCTTCGAGGCTTTGGACCACTTCTTAGGAGGAAAAGTTTCAATTCTCAACAAGCTATGGAAAATGGCTTTCTTGATTTCATCACCACTCACTCTCCAGGCTTCTTTGATTCTGACATAAACAAGCTACCATTAGATGGCAAAACTGTGTTGATACTTTAGGTACACACTTTGATTAATCATACTGCTTCTTGTTTGAGATATAATAAACTACACTTTTGATTCGAATTCAGACATTTCATATTTAATGATTTGATTCCAGATGTATCCTAGTTATAACCTTCCATGCTTCAATCCCGTCACTGCCAGATCCAGGTTTTAAAGAATGACAGAATACGAGAGTTAATAGGAACCAGGAATAATCTGATACAACTGTGTTAGCCCATGGAAACGGTTTCTAATGTTTAGAAAGAAACAATCCTATAACACACAGAATTTTAACATAGATGGTTAAGATTATAAATGCTTTCATAATCAAGAAAAATTTCCCTGCCTCACAATGCAAAGAAATATTGTAGAAATGTCTCATAGAAAGATAAAGGAGAGTGGACTATTCCACTGAAACTTTCCTCTCGTTTATCCTAACTGCTTGCATCTGACACTTTCTTTTGATGCCAACCGCTGCTGCAGAAGGCAGCTGTCAACTCCAGAAATTTCCTGTGATCTAAAGTCCAGCCAAGAGCAAATTTTGCCATTTTTCCCTTTTTTTGTAATTTCTAATGAAGAAAAACTATTATTTCAAATTTCTGTCTGGAACTGTAAGTAAGAACTAATGACTAGCTAGAGTGGGTCTGCTCCCTGGGTATGTCTTTGACTTCATCTCTTCTTTCTTTCTCATGCATTGTACCCTAGGCACATCGCCAGTTTTTCTTTCACTCAAACGTTCCAAATTTTTCCTGGCTCAGCACCTTGGTTCTCATTTTTCCTGTTCCTGGAATGCAATGCCTGTTTCATACTCATTACACAGGTTGAAACCCACCTCCTCAAACAGGCCTTCTTAGATTACTCAGTGTAAAATAGTCTTCCACCCACCTCAGTAACCCCCAATTTCAAGGCCCATTGTTATTTTCTTCATAGCACTTAGAATTTTTAAAATAATTTTAAGCCTGTGTTTGCTTGCATATTTTTGCCCATGCCTGTGAGAAAGTAAGCTCAATGAAGGCATGGATCTTATCTGGCTTGTCCAACATTGTAACTCGAGTGCTAGAATAATGCTTGGTACAAAGTTAATTAAATAAAAATTTGTAGAAGGAAGTTAGAGCCACCTGCACACACAGGACCATGATTAGGTATGAAGGTCTTCCATATAAAATTTTTAAGTACCATTAATTTTCTCTCTTGCTTAAATATAAGTTGTACAAATGTTCTCTATAATTTCTCCTGCAAAAAGAAAAAAATGTACAAGATTTTTGCGGTGTGTTGCCACTGTGTTTCTTTCATTTTGGTTTACTTATCACAGTTTCTTTTCAGAAGTGAATAAATTTCTTTACACCATGCTCTCCATGTTTAATCCGACTCTGATATTTCAAGGCTTCACTGCTTAATTCTTTTCTTAAGTCAGCAGGCTATTTGCTTGCTCCAATACCAATAATGTCAGCTGTGACTTCCTTTTGTTTGAGCACAGTGGGTGGACACCAGGTGTACAGCAATAACTTAAATGTTACAGCTGGAGCTCAAAATGTTGATTTAATTGAGTTTCAGGGCTGTGTGCAGGAAGCTATTGCCTGCAGATGTAACTGTTAGTGTCTCCTGTACTAAGGGGTAGGATTCTATCCAAGGTCATGGAGAATAGATGCCCTACAATTAATTCCTAATTGCTGGCTTGATTTCAGCTACATTATTAATTTGTTTTTTGGGAAGGGCAGAGCGCAGACGCGTGAAGATTTCCTAGGTTCAGTGCACAGACCCAATCTTGTGATTTGGAATAAATGTAATTGTTAAGAAAAAGGGAGCAAAATCCTCATTATTGTATCTTTTAAAAAGATTTTATTTTCAAGTCTTCATAATTTAAAATCATTGCTAATTTATTTACTCGTTCTATTTAACCCACATTTAAACTAATCCAGGTAAGACATCTTGTTCTCCCAGAATTTCTTCCACAACAATATTGATTTCTACTCAGATGCCCCTATATTGCCCCAATGCTCTGCTCTTTCCTAAAATGAAATTTGCTGACATGATGCTCCCAAAGGTGAAAGTCTAGGCTCCCTGCTCAGTCTATGCTGACATTGTGGAAAAAGCGCTGCAGTTTTTTTCAGCAGTAAATATTTGAAGTAGAGGGTTATTGTCTAAAAGTTTCAGGCGTTACTAGGCTGCCTTTTTCCTGGTCCTTTATCTAGAGACAGAAGCTTTCATTGGCATTGTTTTTTGTCTGCACACAGTGGCCTTTTTGGGTTGCTGGCTTCTTCAGCTCCAAGTGTGGAATATTCGAGGCAAAAAGAAGACTCAAGGAATCTACCTCCATATTGTTACTCAGGTCCTGGGTTCCCTGGACAATCTACATTTTTCTGTCCAATTTTCAGTTTTCTTATGTTTGTTTAAATGTAATATCCATGGTTTTTATTTGTTCTTAGTGGGAAAAATAGAGAAAAGTATTAATATGTCTCCTCCATGTTCTCAGAAGCAGGTCTCCCTGATAAGTTTTTACAAATAAATAAAACATTTTAATTCTCAATATTACTAAAGTGTTGAATTATAATATATTAAAGTATTGGATTTATTATGTTTCATTTCTTTATTTATAAATGACAATAGGAAAGTTTTTAATGTATTGACAAAAAATTTAAAGGTCATGGGACATAAATGATTATTAAGACTGGTTTGCAGGGTATCCACAAACAAAGACATTTTTATGGTTCCACATAACATGGCAAAGTGAAGACTGCCTGTGTATATTGCTTGAATATAATTTGCCTGAAATCAATCAATCATATGATTTGAAACCATGTTACCTTCTTACATACTTCTCATTTGCACAATATAAAGAATTAAAGATTATTTCAGAAAAAAAATTACTCACACTTGGATTAAGGAATTCAAAAGTCAAATTAAGTGATTCATATGCATTTTTGAATAATTTTTTTATTGTTGAAACCTTATTTCTCAAGCCTTCTGCATTTTCTTGAAAATAGTTTCACAAGTAATCTTTCACACAGAAACAATTACTTAAATGACAAAAATTCCTGATTGTTTCGTGGAAAGCAATTTACACTCTTGACATTTCACGAGATGCTTCAGACAGAGCAGAAATACTAACTATAAATTGTTAAAGGTATTCTTTAATGTGACAATTTTCTGAATAAGATATTTTATCAATATGTAACAAAACTAAAATATCAAATAATTTTGAGGTCATAGTTTCCTGATTTTCCTGTCTACATTATATAAATTAATTTGATTTTCAATTTGTGACTTACAGTCTCAGGCTGAATGTCCCCATCATAGATGAATTTATAATTGTAATGAGTTTTTCCCATAAATTTAAATTATTAACGTTTGAACTTTCCCTGGCCTATATTAAATAATTACTAAAATAACTGCCAAAAAAGTTAAGGGTTTAGAAATTAGTCAGATGGATAGCTTGACAGTGATTTATTTTTTGGCCAGAAGGGTAGATAGAAACAAGATCTATGATACCTTAATAACATGGTAAGAGGTAGGTGGGTTGGAAGAACAGGTTTAAACACACAGTAGTATGCCCCTGTGGCAGGGAGGAAATGGGTTTGTACATGCAGAATGAAAGTGAAAACGATAGAATAGAATTAATGAGTGAAATAAAATAGTGTCTCACGGACTAATAAATTATAGTGCCCACAATTTGAGGCATTTGATTGATGAAATCAATTTAATCTTGGACACATGAAATGAAAAAAGAAAGGGAAGGAAGAAAAGATGGCTGTAACAAATAATAAAGGAAAGAAGGAAGGAAGAAATCAAGGAGACAGGAAAGGAAGTATTAAGAGTTCAACCTCTTTGTTTTACGTTGGAGGAAATGAACCCGGTGAAGATAAGTGATTGCCCACGAAGATGGTTCCCAAACTTCAGGCATCGGGATCACCTGGAAGGCTTGTTAAAATACAGTGCTGAGCTTCATATTCAGAATTTCTGATTCAGTAGGTCAGAGGTAGGTTCCAGAGTTTGCATTTCCAACAAGTTCTCACGTGACGCTAATGTTGCTCATCCTGGGACTACGTCTAGTATCTCTGACCTAGACTAAATAAATGGCAGAACTGCACTAGAAACCCACTGTGGTGTCCATTCAGTCTATCCTCATCCTAATCTTTTTATCCTTCTACATCAATTATCTCTAAACTTCCTGAAAAATCACATGAATCCATAAACTCTTCTTAAGGCCTGATCCCTATTTGTATGCACAATATTCAATATATATTAAATATTATTGAAACTTTATTTTTCTTATTTTAAGAATTCTAGTGGTTTCCTCCTGTATTCCAGTGGATCATCTTACATACCTTCTTGCTGCATGTACCACATTTTGGAACAGAGCTCTGTATTAGGGGTACACCCTTTTTATTTCATTCATCTTGATTACTACTAAACAGTAATGTATAGTGATTTTTATGGTAGAAAAAATTACTAAATAGATGATCAATTGTATCACCATAGGAGATGATATGCAATAAGAGTAATTACTAATATTTAAGCCATTTCATGTACCAGAGACTACTTCAAGCATTCATTTGATTATTAATCCATTTAATTCTTTCAAGAACACATGAGATAGTTACCACAGATGCATTTTGCAGATAAGGAAACCAAGTCATGCAAAGGTTAAATAAATTGCCACAAAACATTCATCTAGTAAGCAGATGAACGCAGATTTGAAAACAAGCCAGTCTGTCTCAGTTGGAGTCCTTCTGCTCAACTGCCTAATTTTCTATGTTAAATTACATCTCTCAAATATCATCTCTACAGTATTATATTTTGGACTTACTAGGAAGCAGTGTAATTATTTGAGACAGAAACCATTTCTTAGTAATAAAAAGACTCATTTAATACAACAACCCTATGAGAATGACCCAATCAATCCCCATTTTACAAAAGAAGAAAGACACAGAAAGGTTCAACAACTTCCTCCAGGTCACACTCCTTGCAGGTGACAGTGCAGGGATTTAAACCCGGGCTGCCTGACTGGAGAGTCAGTCTCCCAACTCCTACATTGTTTGCTGCTGAAGTATATGTTATTCTTCAATTTCCTGGATGTCGTACTATTTTCTAACAAATAAATATGAGAAATAATTTGAAGATGGCAATTTTTTAAATGTCCAATATTTTGAATTTTCAAAATTATGCACTATGTAACTCTGACAACATTATATTCCTCTAATTTTGGTTGTCAGGTATATCTACATTTCATAGATTTCATTTTAATTGTGTTACAAAATTGAGGAAGGACTTCGGTTAATTGGAGAAAAAAAAATGTAACAATTTCATCGCTATCTTAATCTTGTCCTAATATGAGTTTTTACTTTTGATGCTAATTTTATCTAGAAGGTAAAAATTTTAAAGGAATAACTGTGTTTTCTAGACCTAGTCATCAACAAGCTTCATCCTGTGAGAGTCACCTAATTTGATGAAAAACCTATTCATGAGGAAACAACATGGTCTGCCTCTCTAAAATTGATGGAGGAAAGATGGCTTTAAGTGGCCTACGGCTCCTCTCTTGAGCATGCAACCACCCAAAGCCTCTAAGCTTGCGTGACCAGATTGTAATCCATGTACTGCGTGCTCCTGAAGATGCCCTAATACTTTCTTCCCTGGGTCCCAGGAGAATTGCACAGCAAGTGCTTTTTCCTGCTTGGTTGTTCTCTAATTGGAGTCATTTCCTTACTTTTGTGCAAACTCTAGTCACAACAAAATGCTTAGCGTTTGTTGCATTTGACTGATGTTTGATGATGAAATTGCCATTACTAAAGAAATCAGAATATCT
The DNA here is from genome assembly GCA_963574695.1 of Propithecus perrieri. Classification (NCBI taxonomy): domain Eukaryota; kingdom Metazoa; phylum Chordata; class Mammalia; order Primates; family Indriidae; genus Propithecus; species Propithecus perrieri. The sequence continues at coordinate 47,897 of CAUYRB010074714.1, forward strand.
TCTAACTTCTTCTCACTTCAAATGTCTGCCCAAGAATATCTTATAGTATATGGCAGGAAAGTTATAGATGCATATTCAACAGGTTCCTGCTGAACTCCTCGAAAGGCTTTTTAAAAAATCATTTTTCTAAAGCAAGACCCTGCCAGTTAATTTTCACGTGATCTCACTGCTGTTTAAAGTCCTCATTTTGCTTCATCTCATAATGAGAAATGAATTTGCACTTGATTCCCAGCACAGCAACTTATGTACAAGTTTACAGGCTTGCAAAATTTATTCTGAGTGATTCGTCCATTGTGTACTCCTTACAGAATATTACTGACATCACCTAAAATATTTATTATGTGTACATTAAAGAGTACAAGATTGATTGGACATTTGTTAGATATTGAGAATTTTGTTCTATTAAGATAAAATGTATGCTCACAATTTGGTTAAACATACTGTCTTAGTCTGTTTGGGCTGCTGTTGACAGAATACATAGACTGAGTGACGTACAAACAACAGAAATTTATTTCTCATAGTTTTAGAGGCTGAGACATCCAAGATTAAGGTGCTGGAAGATTTACTGTCCGGCGAAGGTCACTTCTTAGTTCATAAACAGCCATCTTCATAAGCAACCTCCCTGTCCCCCTCATATGGTGGGGGAAGGAGAGATCTCTGGGATCTCTTTTATAAGGGCACTAATCCAATGATAAGGGCTCTGCCATCATGACTTAATCACCCCCAAAACCCCCACCTCCTAATACCATCACACTGGGGTTAGGATTTCAACATACGAATTTTGTGGGCACATAAACAGTCTGTAGCCCTTTTTTGTAATTTTAAAATGGGTAGTCCACGCATGGATTTACAGACCAAAAAATATAAAAAGAGAAATAATGAAGTGCTTCCTTCCATCTTTGACCCCATGAGTCCAGTTCCTATAATGTCCCCAACTCATACACACGTAACAACTGCTCTTGGGTCTGTGTGTTCTTGCAGAGTTTATCGTGTAGTCTTTCAGAGTTTCTCCATGTATATTTCAGGAAATACTTACGTAGCTTCTCATTTTTTCCCTCTTTAATCTCTAACAATTTTCTTCTTATGGGTTTTTCTAATTTCTTTTCAATTTATTCCTAGATACTTTATCCTTTTTGTTAATGTGTCAAAAGGGTCTTGTCTTCATTTCCGTATATCACAGTTGCATCTGACCAACTTACTGACTTATCTCTGTTTTTAAATAGTTGTTTAAGTTATTCTCTTGAAAGTTCCTGTACAATAATCATATTCTGTGCAAAATACAATATTTTGCCTTCTCATTTTTTACTTTTTATACCTTTAATTTTTATCTCCTCTCATTGCATTGCTATTACTACCTGTATAATGTGAAATAATGAAATTCTTGTCTTATTGATTATTTAAGTGTGAATGTTTCTAGTGTTTCTCTAAAAGGCATAATACTACACTTTGGAGTGAATTCAAAGCATTTTTATTATGTTTAGTAGTTATCATTTTATCAAGAATGGGTGTTGAATTTTTTCAAAAGCTTTTAATATAGTGAATTATATTATTAGGTTTACTAATATTAAACCATTCATACATTACTGGAATAAACACCTTTTTATGAGTTGAATTTTGTCCTCCCAAATTCCTATGTTGATGTCCTAAGCTCCAGTACCTCTGAACGTGACCATATGTGGAAATAGGGTCATTGCAGATGTAATTAGTTAATATGAAGTCATGCAGTGGTAGGGTGGGCCCCTAATCCAATATGGCCAGTGTCCTTATAAAGGGAAAATGTGAACACAGACATTCACAAAGGCAGAACAGCATGAGAACATGAAGTCAAAGATTGGAGTCATGCATTTACAAGCCGCGGAACGTCACGGATTGCCTGCAATCCACCAGAAGCTAGGAAAGAGGCATGCAATAGATTCTCCCCGAGAGCCTGAGAAGGAACCAATCCTTTCTACACCTTGATCTCAAATTCATAACCTCTAGAATTGTAAGAAAATACATTTCTGTTGTTTAAGCCCCACAGTTTGTGATACTTTGTTACAGCAGCCCCAGGAAACTAATATATAATAATTGATCATTATATAATTAATATTTGGATTATATTACCTGATATTTTATACAGGCATTTTCATCAATACTCTTACACACATTCAGTGTGTAATTTTTAAAATTAACTTTTATGTTTTTATTTTATAATCCTCATCATATAATGGTAGATACAAATGTTATGGTGTCTTTTCGGTTCTGCAACCCCTGGGCAAACACTCTGTCCATTTTCCCCAGAGCAGTTTCTGTGCTGGTCTTATCTGCCACTGTTAGTCATTGCATGTTACAGAATATATTTTTCTCTTAGATTTGCTGAAAAGTGAGGTTTTTTAATAGTAACTTTTTGTTTTATTAATACCTGAGAGAAAGGGGAAAGTGTTGCCTTAAAAAGCCATTTTAATGTTGGCAATACTGGCTCAAACTTTTAAGCTTTTAAAAGAAATATTTTTCTAATAATAAAGGAACTCTTCCACATCTCCAAATATACCACATCATTATGCTAGTGGGCCACACAGCATGATAGTTAAAAGTATAGGCCCTAATATCAAATTGCCCTGGTTCATGTCATAGCTCTACCATTTCCAAGCTCTGTGACCTTGACCAAGTTATTTAATCTCTCTACACAACATTTCTCCATCTGACAAATGGGCATGATCATACTACTTTCTCCATCAGATAGTTTTGAAGAACACATTACATGAGTGAGTGAGAGGTTTAGAATTGTGTCTGTCCCAAAGTGTGTGTTCCATAATTCTAACACTTGTCATTACCATTCCTGGTCTATATTACTGCTGCATGAGATGAATTACTGCTGCTGGAACTCACTGTGCTCTCTCATGTCACAAGAGAAGACTGGGATCTTGTGGACCTTGGGCAAGTTACTGAAATTTCTAAGCGTTTTTCTTGATCTTTAAAATGGAGTCAGATGACTGATGTCGGGACTCAATAAGAAAATATATATAGGAAATTAACTTTGTTACCTTGTATATAGGTAGGTGCTCCATAATTTGTTTTCATTATTGTGATGATTCATCAAAGTTTTTCATGTTGATTACTCTACATGAAACACTCATAAAGCTGAAAAACTTTTACTCTTTTCAAGATCCAATTCATATAGCACCTCCTATGTGAAGCCTACTCCTACATAGAGTTAGGTAGTCTCTCGGTACTTCAGCTGCTTCACTCTTACAGCATACTGAGTTGTCCTTGACTGCCTTTCCACCAAAAAGTAAGTTGCTTACGGGGTGGGGCTAAGCTTACTGGATTAATTTCCAGGACCAATCTTGAAGGAGAGAAGCAGGGTTATAGCAACCTAGAAATACATTATATTCAATGTTGTTTTAAAGCTTGTTTTTTTAGCTTAAGCTTATGCAGATGAACAAGAAAACATGTTTTCTATAAAGTGCATAGAATCTGTTATAAAGGTCCAATGAATGGAAGTATGTAAACTAAATAAAAATTAAATAGTTGCTAGGATTTATGTTGCATCTTTTACGACCATGGTGAAACATCACATGAAACATTGGGTTACCCTATTTCCCTGAAAGTTGTATTCAAATACCAAATGTAATAGATCAAGTATTCCCCATATAACACTTTCAGTGGTTCTCAAATATAGAAGGCAAGTTGATGGCCAAGTTTGCAAAACACAGTCTGGCCTACTTATAATGTGTAAAACAGCCACATAGGGGAAAAAATCTCCAAGGCAGTGTTGCTCAAAGTTGTTTCTATGAAATCATGATCCTGTGACTTGTTCCATAGAATAGGTGGTCTTTGGAGATTAACAACACACATTTGTGTGTTAATGACAATGCAAAGCCTTGCTATAATGCAACTGGTTTAATTTTGTTTAACTGAAAATTTTCTAGGCTTATTTAACTATGAAACTTATTTTTATGGCAACACCTTATGATATCGCACAGAACTAAAATTTTAGGGAAATCATTTTGGAAAACATTCTAAAACAGGATCAATAATACAGTTTTGACACTATGGGCACTACAGCTTTCACCGCAGGTGCAAGCAGGTTATATACCCAGTTCAATTGTGTTTTTCCTTTTATAAAGACAATATAAAAGATCAGTAAACAATATAAGACAATATAAAAGATATTAAATTCACAATATGTAATAAACTACCCCAAACCAGTACATAAGTAGTTAACTGAAGCATTTACACACACATTTGCATGTATAAACTACACACGTGCACATAGATCTATGCACATGCATATGCGAAGCTTCAAAATGTATACATTGCAACACTACTGTTACTTCTGATTTTTCCTCACACAGACGCTTTTTCATCACTTCACTCTATTAGAAAAATAGGCTGTTCTTCTCCTTTTGAGGTATTCTTTTTGTAGACATCACTGTAGTGAAAACTTCCTGGGTTCAAATTCCAGCTTGCGTGTTGTGTGACCTCAGACCGGTCACTTAATACTTCTGTGCCTAAAGTGTCTAATATGATATAACAGTGCTAGTACCTACCACAGAGGATTAGTGACAGAATTGGGTATATTTGCATATATAATTTTACCTGGCACATAGTAAATGCTATGTAAGAGTTTGCTGTTATTATTTCCTTTCTTTGTTGCTTACGCCCATATTGTCTATTCATCGTCTTCCATTTCACCCATGCCAGGAATTGTCCTTTCTTCTTATGAGGACTTTTACTTTATTTGTAGAAAATTCTCAGTACCTTCTCAGAGTTGTTTACATAATATTATATAATACCTGCTATGTACCATTCACTATGATAAATTCTTGGGGTACATGTTATGGTGAATAAGGATGGTCTTAACGGAGTGTGCATTCTGGCAAAGGATACAGACAGGTGTTCAAATAATTATCTTATTAAGGTCTTCTTCAACTGTGTATGTAGCTCTAGCTATCCATGTTCCTAAATACTGGACAAGTGAATGTATTTCTAGAAATTTATGGGTTTCAATCCCTTTCATCTGCAAATTTCCTGCTGCCACAACTTATTATCCAGGAATACCATTGCTATTAATATTTCTGTACAGAGGGGTTGAGGTTATGTAGATTGTCCTTAGTTTTGGAGAAGAAGTACAAAATCCAAGTTGTCATATCTAAAAAAGTCTTTCCACTTCTGCAGGAATTGTCAGCTTTTTGGCTACCCCTTGGAGTGTAGCAGAATGAGGTTTTGTTATTTAACCATTTGATGCCCACATGCTATCACACATTATTGGAACATGGAGTATGCAGCAGCGCAACTTAATATTTTATCTTGAAGGACTTCTTTCTGTGCCTCAATAACAGCATCCTAGGCTACTATAAAACCTTAAGATTGAATAATCTTTAAAAAAAATCCTATTTTTCCCTTTTCTAAAGGGTGGTTGTATTATTCTGTTTTCTATTTTATTTTTTACCCCCACTAGGATATGGCTAACCCTAGACTTCTTTCTTTTTATAAAATCACCCAAAAGAATAAAGTAAAAACTGGTTTAAAATGATATTTAGATCCACTGGAATGAGGTATGCCCTATTTCTTGAGGAAAAACATCAAACAGATTTTTACACCATAAATAGAAGTAAGGTAGAGAAAACATGTTAATCATCATTTCCACAGTTCAAATGCAAATTTCCAAACATAAACAACGTCTTATTTATTTTTTCAGGGCTTCAAGGGAAATTTTGAAATTGAGGCAGAGAGGCATGCTTTTGTTGTTGTGGTTACAGGAGAGAGAAATTTTTCCAGCAGAGAAACAGAAGACAACAACTACAATGAAGGTGCCCATACCATAATCAGGGAAGTCAAAGCTGCCATTACAGAGGAGCACCTAGAATGTTCCCCGTGGCCCAAGGGTGAGTTTCTAGGGTGTGTTAGTAGGAAAAAAAACCTAGCTCAGGAGGCTGAAAAATGCAGGCTGTGAGGTTAAGAAGCCTGTGCAAAATAATGAGGATGAAGCAGAGGCTGAAACATAAACTCTGTTAATTCTGCAAAGGGAATAGGACAATGTGTAAAATATTGTTCAGTATCACCAAAGACCTTTGTGTTCATCTCTAACTTTTATGAAGGCTTCATTTGTAGGTGCATTGTTTGACGTTAGCAAGAGACAACCCAGTGAGCGTTTCACTTGGGAACATGAAATTGTAGAACAAGGAAGAGACTGTGGCAAGAAAGAGGAGTTGAAGCACAGATCTGGGAATCGTCTGCTTGGTGGTGATGGATGAAGCCTGTTATTCTCTGGAGAGTAAAGAGATTGGAGGGCTAAACTTTCAGAAACTGCAGGGGGCATCTGGAAGGAAAAGAAACATAAAGCAGAAATCAGTAGAGGACCAGAATTAGATTTTTTAAAAATTATTTCTCAGTTTCTGCTCTTAATTTAAAATGCCCATGAATAATTTATATCTCCCTTTTTAAATAAGTGTTTTTTGATTTATCATATGATCCTTCTCTAATATGGTCCCATCAGAAGTGTCTTGAATAATCTAATACATTGTATAAAATAATTTCCTAGAAAAAGTTTGTTGTAATCTTACTGTTTAATAAACCTGGGTAGAAACACTCCTGGAATATGCTAAACAAAATACAATTTACTTAGAATTACTTTGCAAAGAATTATGCTTTCAATTGAGAGTTAATCAGCTTTTATGATTGGAAAGAGACTTGAATTAAATGTGTTTCAGAGCTTTTCACAGAGCTATACACTCTGGAAGTCCTCTATGATCTGTTATTCTGTATGGTATAGAGGAAAATCTCATTTGCTTCTATGTTAATTTAGCAGTGTAAACTATAAACTGAAAGATTAAAAAAAGACTCAAGCGAGTGCCTGCCCCAGGGCTTCTTTTAAGTGTACATCAGTGCACAGCAAATCTTTGCCATTTAAATGTTCTGATGTTTTTATTCAAAATAAATAGTTTGCTGTAAATCTTATGTTATCAAGCTTACTTACGGTGAATTAGATGATCTCTAGACAATTATATTGATCATATTACTGCTGTGACTGTTGCTTTTGAATTGCTATTTAGAGACTAGAGATCAGACAAGGACCATCGCTTTGTGTGACAAGAACTAGGCCATTATCCAACATAGACTTCTTTCCTTATTTCCTATTTACTTTGCCTAGAATTGTTATTCATGCCAAACCAACCCTCTCTTTTTTGAGTGTAGATGTAATTATGTTGCTGTTAAAATTTATAAAGAAGTGTTCATAGGTCTATTTATCTTATCTGCAAATCCAGATCTATGAAATGGTGGGAGGAGGGAATGATTCTGAAAATTCTCAGAGTAAATGACATATTCTACTGAATAGAGCAAAGTTAGGCGGAGCACGTGGCTATCACCAGTCCAGAAAGCTGTTTCACAATAGAAAATTTGTTTAAGCTTTTATGTCTGTTTGGGGGAAATATTGGCTTTTATTTTTATCTACCCTATAGAATTTTAGCAGTTACTTTAAGGAGAAAATGAATGAATGACAGTCTGTAAAACAGGGAAGGACTGTATTCATTGTGCAGATACTGTATGTATCCTTTGTGCAACACTCCCTAATAGGCCTAGTGGAAGCGCAAAGTTCAATTAGTATTAATAGTCCTTCCTGTTGGACTCACAGTCCAAACCGGGAGTCAATTTGAGGTCATGCAGAGGGTGAAAATACGTTAGCCCAGGACAGGTCCAAATTATGTTTATTGTCCCTGTTTCGATTTTTTTTTAAGACCACTCCCATTACACTGTCTACTGTGGCCTGGTTTGGCTGATACATCAGGCGGCCACCCTAAGATGTCCATGGCAATGAGGAGTTGCTTTTATGGCTCTTTTCCTTTCACCAGCAAATGCTTCTCCTGAATATCTTTTAGAGCCCAGGTTCCCAGACCTGATGCTGCACCAGTATCACCTGCTGCCGAGTTTTTGTGCTCAGGCTTCAGTAACAGAGACTGTGATTTAATTGGTTGTGGGTAGGGTTTTGTCACAAGTGTCTTCTTATTATTATTATTTTAAGATCCCCAAGTGATTCTGATTCGCAGTGGGAACTGAGATCCACTCTTCTGTGTGGAGGGAGCCCAGAGGGACAAACAAGCAGAAGCTTTGGAATTAGAAAATCTGCATTGAGCACTGAGGTCCTACGGTGCTGCTCTGTGGCTTCAAGCTCTTTCTTGAACTCTCTGTTCCTCAGTTGTCTGAATCGTCCTATATAGTGGCAATGGGAGTACCTCTCCTGCTGGGCTATTCTTAGGTTTGAAGTACTATAGATAACGTGTGTATAATTGGTAGGAAATTGTAAACATCAATACTGAGCCATTCCAGATGGAATACTGGGCTTACATGGGGAAGAGGAAAAGCTCTTGAGATGAGAAAGTACTTCCATTTAATCTGCAATAAATGTCTGTTTTATACAATAACTTTCCTTGATATTCTAGACCTGGAAAGTAAGTTTCCATAATTCAGACTGTTTAGATTATTCAGGAAGTCAGAAAGGGAGGTTTTGGGTTTTTTTCCCAGATGCAAAGACCAATGAGATTTGCATTACTCATCAATTACTGGGCATGAGCACAAAATTAGATCCTAAGAGACCCAGATTTTATTACTAACAAGTAGGGTAATTCTGTCTTAGTTTCCTCATCAAAGTTAGTAAGAGCCATATTTCTTTTTCCCCCCTACAGCTATATTTAAGTTTTTCTATGTATTCACTGCTATGTACTGAGTGAGAAAAATAGGACATAATACCCTCTGCATGTAAGAAACTTAAAACCAAGGTAATTTAGGTACTTATAGCAATAGGTAAAATAACAACAATAATAATAAAAATGCACCATAGAAGGATTAACAACATAGAAATGGCCTTTAAATCAAGTAACAAACAAGACTACACTTACTTGCTTTTGATGGCTTTGTAGTTTAAGCTACTGAATATAAGCTATGATCACTTACATCAAGATTTATTGTGACTTTTGGGGTATGATTTATTGCCTATGGGAACTTGCTTTAGCCAATAGACTATTAAACTAGTAACTCACTGTATAGAAAATTCACCTACTGTTTACTCAGTGTAGACATTTTCTTATTCGCCAGAATTCTGTCTAGTTTTTAGAGGTTTCCTGCTTTCCTGATTAACTTGTCCTTATATAGGGTTTCGCAAACAAGGAGCATTTAAGAAAGTGATATGATGTAAAATAATTCACCCATAATGAATCATTTTAGAAATGTAATCTTAGAATCATATTAGCATCCTTCCTTATTTAATCACATTTTGTTTTACATTGCATCTATTGATATCATACCTCAGGACATACAGAGGGGGCTGGAAAGAACTCTGAAAAGATGAAGAACAAGTAAATGAGAGTAGGTAATCTGAAGGGGGGAACACCTGTTAGGAACTTTATCTCACCCGTCCTCTCCTCCCACCGTTCTTGGCCCTTCTCTCATAATGAGATTGAAAGCGGAAAACAATAATCGCCTCTTCTCAAAAGTGTTAGAGCAGGTAAACAGGAGAGATAGCCAAGCTGACGCAGAGGCTAGTGTTTATTGCTGTTCTGCTTTATTGCAGTTATTAAACCATTAACGATGACATAAATTTCATAGGTGAAATGCCATTCCTAAGTGTCACAGCTGTATTTACTCCAGGCTCATAAAATATACCGATATTTGGTTTCTTGCGTACACCCAGAAACACATGACAAACACCCACCCACTTTATTCACTTAGAGAATTGAACTTAATAGAAATCATTAGTAACGGTAATCAAAAATAAATAAATAAACAGAAGAAAGTTTCCACATTAAGTGTCACCCAATGGTGTGGATCAAAATACAAATGAAAATGAATGACAAGGCCAAGCTTTCTTAAGTCATAAAAGTAGGTCTCAAGGGCTCATTTTTAGATAAAAACCTGCAAAGCACGCAAAAAAGGAATAAAAATTATTGAAATGAAGATTATTTTAGGTTTGTCGATTTAATAAAGGTAGACAGGATTGAGAAAAGTATGGGATTATTTGAGAGGAAACTGGGCTCCACTTCTACAAGAGATTGTGGACATAGTTGTTCTGGGATGGAGGACTTTCTATTATTATACAAAGAGTAGCCATTATTTAAAAGGCTGATATCATCAAACCATGAAGCATTCCAACCTAGGTGACAGGTAGCATCTTAGCAATTGATTTGTTCTCTCTTTGTCCTCCACACGACCTCCTCCATTTCTCACTCAGTTGTCTGCTGTAATGGATTTAGGTAGACTTTTCAGTTCGGTTCAGAACAATTAGATATTCCCTCCCTCCTTCAAATTATATGTGATTTTTTCCAGAGATTATATGAGTTGAAGTTTAATATCTCCATTTTACTAATGAATGGACTGACATTGCGACTGAATACGTCACTCCTCCAGTATCTCACAATCAAAAAGCAGCAGAAGTGATGTTAGAACTGATATGCTAACTGGTTTTAGAGTCCTCATATTCCTTCTGTCGCCATACATTTGTCCTTTGGTTAATTGGGACTCTATTTTTTTAAATGGCAGGACCTCAACTCAAACTGGCTTAACAGAAAACACAACTCAAAAAATTCAAATAACAAAAGGGAAATGCATCGAGTCACCCAAAGAGGAGGTACAGATGTGGAGCTGCTTTCAGGCTCACCTGCTTCCAGAAACTCAGTTGCTGTCTCTAGATCTCTCTTCATCTTCATCTTGATCTCTGTCATTACGCATTTCCATCTCTCTCCATCTATTCTTCTCTGTATGTTGTCCTCAATCTCTTCCACTGATCATGGAGACCATTTATTCTAATGAAGACTTCATTTCTTTTTCCACAAAGTACGAACTGGTTATCAGCAGCATTAAGTGTAAATGATTTTAGCCCTGAAGCTTCAGAGGACAGGGAGAGCTTCACTGTTCATTAACTATAAATTTCAGGGAATAAATTGCCCAACCTTGGTCAAGGGCCCATCCCTTGGTCCAATCATTAAGAGCAAGAGTTACATCCTCTTCTCTATGTTGTTAATGGTGGATTTGGGTGAGTTTCTAGAGCTTAAAAGAGAGAAGAGTGGTGTTCTCTGTAAGGAAAAGATAAGTTGAGAAGGCAGAAAAGAACAGTTGTTGACCTTAGTCATTAATTTTCATTTAATCACTAGAGCCGAAGACAGAATTTATGTTTTCAAAAAACGGCTATAAAATATGACTTTGTAAGTCCAACAATGTTCTCGTTCACTGGCACAACCAAATGTATGGCAATAATCTAGCAAATACAGCCAAAGTGTACTGAATAGCATCCTCTGTAGAAAATAATAAGAGTTTTACTGAAAATCTGCTAAGTGGGAAAATTTTTTCACCACTGAGTTCTAGTATTTTCTTTACTAGACCTGCATCCAGAATGTGAAACTATTTACCAGAGGTAGAAAAATGGAGATATTAAGTATAGTAAGTGCAAGAGCAGGTGTGAGTGAATAGATAAAGATGTGACTTTCCAGATAAAATGTTTGGTTAATGATTTTTCTTTCTCATCACTCCATTAATTCTAACTTCCCCATTGTACCCTCCGTCCTTCTCTCTCCCTTTGGATACTTTTTTCTCCACTCACCAAGTATTCTTTTCTCATCTTCCTCCTCAGGTCAAAATTGCTTTAACGGCTCTTGTGCTTTATGCTAGCTAAAAAATAATGAAGATGTTATCTGTGCCATTATGGATGACATGATAGGCTTTTGTTGGAATGTAAACCTAGATTCTAAGAGAAGTCTTTATAATCATCTAATTTCTTAGGGGGAACAAAAATATCTGTTGAGGGCCTAGAAAAATGCTGATGTGTTATATTTTATCATTTTGATGCTTCTTATATTGAAAAGGGCTAACTTAAAAATGATTTTTGGAAGAGAGTAAAAGTCTGGACACTGTATGAGCAGAGTAAGTTCAGTGTTTCCTTAAATGGAATAGAACATAATTTACTCAACATGTCTCCTTCAGGATAACCTCATGTACTTATGAATCATCATGCTGATGCAAAAATAAGATAGATCACATTTAGCATAAATGGAAAGCAGCAAATGTAATAAGAAAAATGTAATTTTGCTAATAAGCAAATTAGTAGCATTGAATTGTTTGTTAGTTGCATGTATTATTCTATGAAGCCAATATGTCTCTCTGAAAACATTTCTAAAACCCATTTGGTGGTGCAGGGAAAGAGGAAGGGAGGGAAGGAGCAACTTGTAATTATCCCAATAGCATACTACACTCCTTTTATTTTTCTTGTTCTTATTTAAAACAAATTCTTGTTGAAGGGGCCATGGGATTCCACCTGAGGTGCAGAATGGCTCTATCTCAGCAACGTCCAACTCTCTCTTTTATTAATTGTATTTTGTGACCTAGTATTTCATACCAGTAACTCACCAACTTAGCCTGTGTTGCTACTCTTGCTCACACATGCCCTTCCATTCTACTCTTGCCAGCCGCTCTTTCTCCAGCTTAGAGCACTGGCGTCAGGGCCAACAAGTTTTATGATATAATACTTGGGGAGTTATTTCTTCTCAGTTCCTCCTCTGCAAAACCTACAGATGAAATTAAATAGCTTAGAGCTGTTTCTAGCTGATAGATTATTTTAATTTAGTAATTTCTATCACTTTTTAGTGCTAGTATGGAAATGTGGTGTCTGGACATGAAGGTGTGAACTTATAAATTTTCTCCACAGCACCATCTGTAGGGCCACTGAGTCAATTCTCAGGTCAGGCCATTCCACTGCTTTCTTTCAGTGTTGGCTCACTGTAAGGAACGTTTTCTTTTTTCCTTTGCCATTAACATCTTCTTATTTTCGACCCTGAAAATTACTAAGTAATTGGCCTCCAGAATAATGACATGAATTTAACTTCTCAAATTAGAAAACTGACACCTATTACTCAAGAACTATCTTGAAAGAGAGCCAGGTATACAAAAATGTGTATACTCCAAATATTGTCCCTTTATAAACAATGCCAAATAATTTTAAAATAAGATTATTCAGTTATGGAATCAAAATAACTTTAATTCTTAAATCTAAGTTCATTCACTTTCAGCTATTATTCACTTTTCCGCTGTTTGGAGTGTAATTTGTGCTAAATGATGAAACAGTGATCTCTCTTTTCTTGGTATTACTTGTAATTTACAGCCTTTTTCTTAACCAGTTTCTACTTGCAAGAACATCTTAACATTTATTGTGAAAAAAAAAGATTTTCATATCTATATTTCATGATCTGACTCAGTAAATTCCCATTAGAAATGATTTTGCTTGACTAATATGAAATTTTATATATATATATATAATACAAAGTGTGTGTGTATGTGTGTGTGTGTGTGTGTGTGTGTGTGTGTGTGTGTGTGTGTGTGTATTCCAAAGAACTTCTGAAACATTGCAATTTCAGTGGGGAAAAGACAATTGAAAGCATTATATATGATATTTTAGCAAATTTTAAATATCAAATTCATTTTTGTACTGTTTATTTCCATATTTTAATGTTATCTGTGAAAAGACAGCTCAGAGCTGAGAAAGAAAGAGTTTTTTAGGTCACACTTGGAGGAGGCAATGAAAGACAGTAAAACAGAAGAAAGGGATTCTAGAATTTGGTACAGAGCACAAGTGACATGCCCTGTGCAAAGTCATTAATAACCGAGTGATCACCTGGCACAGCTGGCATGCTAAATACTAATGCCACATTTACATGTGATTGTTCTAGTTGGAGCTGCTGAGGTGTGTTGCTTTTAGCCCTCTGGGCTAGGAATTTAGCCTAATCCTTTCTTACTGCGGTCTGTAACCTAATCAATGCTTTCCGCATGAGAAACTGGAAGGCTCCATGAAGTAGGTGCAGACTACCTTTCCTGCACTTCATGGCTTTATGGCCTTGATTTCTACAGAAACCATTAATGTACTTAACCACCCACTCGCTTCCCTCATAAAATTTACTAAAGAGATGATTCCAAATCTTTACCTAATGCAGATCATTGAATACAAATTTTATGCTTCCTTTTTCTTTCATGAAAAACAATTAAATAGTAACACCATAGAAAGTATCCTACCTAAAAAATAAGCCTTTTTCTATAAATATATGTAGACATTTTATTGTTATAAAGGTCTTTATATGATAAAAGAGTGATCTCTCTTTTCCTGGAATTACATGGAAATACCAGGAAAAGAGTTGGTATCTTTGAAATAAACTACACACATTTAATACCTTTGAAATAAAATTTAGTACAATAAAAAATTCATATGCTTAAATAAGATGTAAAATTATTTCAATGTAAGATATGGTGTATTTCTGTATATTTTATAAAATATTTGCTTACATAATCAAAATTTTATTAGATTATCACTCAAGATGCTGTAAATCTCAAGTTGTACACGAGAAACCTGAGATGTAGTAAATTTAAAAGCAGGCCAACACCACAAAGGTTTACTCTAAATCAGCAGTCCCCAACCTTTTTGGCACTGGAGACCGTTTTCATGGAAGACAATTTTTCCATGAACTGGGGGTCAGGGGGATGGTTTCGGTATGATTCAAGTGCATTACGTTTATTGTGCAGTTTACTACTATTATTATTGCATTGTAATATATAATGAAATAATTCACCATAGGTTGGGTACGCCTGCCCTAAATGGCATAATGAAACTTGGTCCATGCCAACTGACTTTATAGAAATAAGGCTTTGTTATTTTTACAAATATATTTTTCAGTTATTTAACATATATTGACATTCTTTAGAAAATCAACTATTTTCCTGAAATTCAAAACATTTCAAAAATTAATCATAACACCCTGATGCAAAGTTCGTGTATAGCATTAAATCCATCTTGAGAAAGACACAATTTCTCCTTTCTGAGAAGGCCAACTCTTTTGGCTATTCATGTACACAGTCCACCGCCTTCCAAACAGAACCAGCAAAACTCTGTCTTTTAATGCACACAACCAAATTTATATTTTCTTATGAAAGGAAACGATGCTTCAAAAGAAGCAAACAACTTTCTAGAGAAATCGAGGTGCTTTATTATGTTCCACCGCATCAAAAATTTACATCTTGCAACAATTACTTCACTGCTGGCACCAAGCTGTGACAAGATATGGCAGAGGCCACGTTTACAATAGGCCCCTGGAATTTGACTCTAGGGGCCTCTTGTCAAAAAGTGACACCATTGATCTGGGACTATCATTACATGGTCAAAGAATAATAAAATGCACCAATTCAGTGAAAAATGAGAATATATTTTTGCAACTACATTCTTACAGAGTTTCAGGAAGTTTGACTCACTAGGCAGGGGTAAACTAATTCTAGAAGATGAGTATATAGAGAAGATCCTTTCCTGTCCTCTTCTCTCTCTCTCGTTCTCTCTCTCGCTCTCCCTCTTTCTCTCAGTCTCTCTCCCTCTCCTTTCTATTTTTACAAGCAGCAATGAATAACTACTGTATTTCCCCCAAAATGACTAATAAGACTAATGCAATCAGAATAGCTCAAACTACTACCCAAAAGCAGCTACCTTGACAATTAATATTATTTTAAGCAAAACTATGTATACCTTGTAGCCCAATTAAATCTTTGTTTTGTTTTCCATTTGTGTCTTTAAATTATAGCTGAGTAAAGATATAACAACCTCTTTCAGTCAGAGTTATTAACAGCCTTTCATATTATGCAATGGTGATGCCATAGTCTAAATGTGTCCCCCAAAATTCATGTGTTGGAAGCTTAATCCTCAATGCAACAGTGTTGGGAGGTGTTTAGGTCATGAAGGCTCCTGAATGGATTAATGTGGCAGGGTTCAAGGCCCTAACCTGCTGGCACCTTGATCTTGAACTTGCTAATAATCTCCAGAACCATGAGAAATAAATTTTTTTTCTTTATGAATTACTCGGTATCAGGTATTCTGCTACATCAGTACAAAACAAAGATAGGTAGGATTGGAGGTTTCTTAATGACCTCCTTTTGATTAAAAAAGTAATATCTAGGAAATGAAAATGTATTTAAATAACCTCAATTAACACAGACTATGAATGTTCTAGAGCTTACCAGTTAAAGAGTCATCAGTAAATTTTTTTAAAAATACAAGGAAATACAGTTACAGATATAGTAATTATTTAGAGAAATATGTGTTCATAATTTAAGTGTTTGATAACACTGTAAACAGCCTTACTTGATTAAAAAGCCTTATGTGTTCTTGTTTGTCAGTTTTGCAGATATCAGCAGTATAGGATGAAAGAAAGAAAAACTTCTAATGCTACATGATGGATTATTCAGGCACAAGGTAAACCTTCCAGTGATAGCATCGTACACAGTACATCACGCATTCAAAAAGGGCAATATATCTCTAAGAGTTTAAATGAAAATAAAAATAAGGCTGAGGTTTTATTGGGGAAAAGAGGAGGATTACTTAAGTTGTTTTGCTGAAAAGTTTATTGATGCCTGCAGTGTCTTGCAGGAACTGGCGAGTTCTAATTGTTGAAAGGCAGCAATTACCAGGTAAAATTTATAACCTTAAAGTCATAGTAGGTCTTTGCGGTTTTGAATTGGACATGCAAGAGAGTTCCCGGGATAGGTGTTCATGACCTGAGTGTTTTTCCCTATGGCTCCCACCACCCCTGACTCTAAAATGTTTAGTATGACAAAAATGACTCTATTTTGTATAATCAATTTTCACAAGTTGTCAGCAAAGAAGTAAGGTGGCCAACCATTCTGATTTGCCTAGCACTGAGAAGTTTCACCAGATGGAGGAATTTTAGTGCTAAAACCAGGAATGTCTTAGGAAAAGTGAGATGAGTTGATTATTCTACAAGGAACTGACATCAAGCAGGGTCATGATTAACTCAACAAGAAAAATTTAAGCTCCTTCAAGGTAAAAGATAAGAGAAGTCTGTGCCATGATTGGGATGTGTATTAAGAAGATGTATTTCTTTGATGGCATGAGTAATTATCAAGGAAGAATGTCATTCATTGCTTTTGGATCAGGAATAAAGCAATTGAGGACACCCAGATTGCATTACGGGATGCAGGGTTGATACACACAAATACATTCACCCGTATATTACTAGGACAGGTACCAAGGTTGGCTTCAATGACAAATCTTTGGTGATTGCTTCTGAGCCACTGTGAACAGTTAAACTTCCTATCTTTATTGCATGTTGCAGAGAAATATTTGTGTCTCTTTATAAGTAGAGCTGATTACCTTGTAACTGGTTTTCTTCATTTGAAGATAATTTGTGCTCACATGAAAACTATAGCATTTGGGCTGATACATTACGTCCTGTGTATTGTCCTTTCAGAACCTATTAAAGCAAGTTTCTGTATTAAGACAAAGGAATAAAATGCATTATATTTAATTCTTATATTGTGTTTTGTAAATACTGCCACATTTAATGGACATAACTATAGAAAGCAAATACTATTATTATGCCCATTTGCCAAATTAAGAATTTGAGTCACAGAATGGTTAAGTTACCCAAGTTCACTTTATTAGAAAGGGATAAAGACAGAACTTGAATCCAGCTATTCCGACTCTAGAGCTCAGGCACATAGATGCCATACAATATCAAGTACCTGAAAGGAAAATGAACAAACTTTAAACTTTACAGGAGAAAGAGTTTATAAAAGATAAGACACTCAAGTTTCTTACTTCTGAGGACAAATGTGCATCTGTGTGTTCAAACCTCTAAGTTATTTCTTAAGAGTTAATTAAGAAATCAAACCTCATTCTATGACATAACTTTCCCTGTGCTGTTGTCTACACAGGGGGAGCAGGCTTTTTTAGCACAGTTTGGAAGGATAAACAGTCCAGACAATCCAAGGCTGAATTGCTCTTGCAGCTCCAAGCTCTTTGAATTTGCTCTTCCCTCTGCTTAAATCCACTGGTAAATTGCAAATCTCCGCTCTACTTTGTTCTGCACTGATACGTTGCAAGGATTCAATCAAAATAAACCTTAACCTTCTTGAATAGACCACGTTTTGATTAACATTTTAGGAAACATCTTCACCGTCTGTGAAAAATTAGAATACAAATATATTTTAACATAAAAGTGGGAAAAAAACCAAAGCAACATATAGTGCTTATACTAACAGTGACTGCAAGCAATTTACATTTATTAATTTACATTTATTTACACAGATTTCCATACCAACCCTATGAAGGAGGTACTAGTATATTTCTATTTTAGAAATGAATAAACTGAGGTAGAGCAGTTAAGTAGTATGGCCAAAGTCATAGACCTTGAGTTGAAAACTAGGCAATCTGGGTGTAGAATTGTGTCCTTGCCACTCTACTGTATTATTGCCCATATCGCTTGCTTTGTAAGTAATTTAATAATTCAATATATCCTTAATCACAGAACTGGAAACTAAAGGCAGATCACTTAGCAGTAATTGAGATCCTTTTGTGTGTTAGGTACTAGCATTTAATTTCCTGAAATATTATTTTATTTGATAGTGTAAAGTAGGTGAGAACCAATTCCATTTAACATCTATTTATTTTTTCAGAAACTTGTTATCCTTTTTGTAAAAATGGAGACCCAGATAAATCAAGACATACAATTGGTAAGGAGAACAACTTTCTCTAAATAATAATATTACACCTTTTTTTCAAGAATGGCCTGATTTTTAAAATTAGGTAAAATGTTCCAGCCTAAAATGGCATGTGACTAAAAGCCCTTTTGCAATGTCCCTTAAATTTCCACAAAATTCATGTAATAAAAAAACAGAGATTTCATTTAAATGTTGATACTATGCAGGTCTAACTGTTACTGTATCCCCAAGAATGTGGAAGGGTTTCCATTAAGTTCAAACATAATGCAACACAGATAGTAAAACAAAATTGATATTACACCAGTGCATTGCTTTAAGAATGGTGCACACCTGCTTTGCTATGATCAGTAAAAAGGTTCTTTGACCATCTCCATTATCTCTTTCTCTTTTAAAAATTAGTATACATTATCTGCATTAGTATATATTAATCATCCACCAGGAAAGTGGTCTTCTGCACCTCTACTAGTTTTGCTGTTTGGGGAAGCCAAATATCTCTTTCTGGTCCTCCAATAGTATTTCCATTCTAGATCTAGGAAGATATTGCAACTTCCAGGACATAAATAAGCAAGAGTTTGTGGAAGAGAGTCATTAATAACCGTGAGCTGTATGCCATGAAATGTCTCCACGTTGGAGTGGAGAACAGAGTGCTGAGATACGTAGCCCATGCTTAGGATAGAAGTCTTTCATGTACCATATGGGATGGACCACCAGACTGGATGAGAGGGTAAATAATTACTGCATCGTAGGGCCAAAAGAGCCTCAT
Organism: Propithecus perrieri; assembly: GCA_963574695.1. Classification (NCBI taxonomy): domain Eukaryota; kingdom Metazoa; phylum Chordata; class Mammalia; order Primates; family Indriidae; genus Propithecus; species Propithecus perrieri. Next base: position 67,173 of record CAUYRB010074714.1, read on the forward strand.
TCTGTGATGAGTACTAATAATGCTGACCGTAGGTAATATTTATTGAGCACAACTATGTGCTCATCCTTGCTGCATGCACTTTACATGTATCAGCTCATTTCACGCTCCCAATAATGGCTGTCACTAGCTGTACCCATTTAAATATTGGGAATTGATGGAAACCCAGCCTCCCAGCTGCAGTGATTAGGAGTTGAACAAAACCTAAAAGGATAGAGAATGAAACAGGCCATTTGGGGCTAATTCATAAAAATAGGGGTATCAATGGAACAGAATAGAAAGCGCAGAAAGAGGCATTGGCAGTAGACTGTGGTTTATGATGAAGGTATGACATCATCAATCAGTGTGTAAAGGAAGAATTAATTCATTATTTTCCAGTTCTATTTTGTAAAAGAGAAATAGATCTTTACTAGATAATGCATGTTTAAATGATCCCCAAACGTATTGAAATTAAATGTAACAATAATAATGAGCCAAAACACACACATGGCATGCTCTGTGTTGATCACTGTGGTAAGTCCTTTACATATAAAATTATTTGGTCCTCATAACAAGTCTATGAGATAGAAACAATTATTTCACTCTTTTACAGATAAGAAAAGCACGGTACGTGGAGGTTAAGTAACATTATCCAAGATCATGCAGCTTATAAGAGTTCTGATAGCCATCTCAGTCTTAACATGTCTATCAGTGAATTCCTAATCTTCCTCATACAAATGGATCCCAACCCCTGTCTTCTCCATGCAGAATATCCTTTACTCAGGGTCACCTTCATACTTAAGCCAAAAATCTCATAGCATCCTTAACTCGTCTCACTCACAACCTGCATATGAACATTTCGGAAAATTTGTTGGATCTGTTTTCAGACTGGACCTGGAAACTGCCTGCACTTCCTACAAGTTGGTCAACACCATATTTCCTGGTTTGTTTTAGTACCCCCTGACTTTTCTCTCTGCTTCTACCTGTGCTTCCCACAGCCTATCCTCCCTATAATAGCTAGAATAATCCTTTAAAATATAAGTCAGCGCATGCTACTCCTCCCCTTGGAACACTTCTCTCCCAGATAATCCCCAGAACCTGCCCCCTAACCTCCAAATCTTTGCTCAAATGTCTACAGATTAATGAAGGCTACCCTGACAACTTGTTAAAATTGCAATCCTCCATCATCATTGGCTCCCACCAGCACTTCTAATGTCCATCCCCTGTTCTTTTAACCACCTTCTAATAGCGCACATAATTGACTTATTTAACATATGTATTATTTTTTGGATATCTTCTTCAAAATATAAGTTCTACAGAAGCTTATCTGTTATGCTCACCAATGTACACTAAGTGCCTATCACAATACTTTGCACTCCATGAACTATTTAAATGTAGACTCCATAAATATTTAAACAAACTCCATAAGTATTTATTGATTCAATGTTGAGACTGGGATTTCAAACATACGTAACATGACTCCAGGGCCCATGAAATTAATGACTAAACAATTGCCTTAGAAAATAAAATAATTAAATAAAAAAACAAAAAAAATAAATGAACATGGGAAGAAAAAAGATTTTAGAAACATTAGAGTACTAAAAGAAATCACTCTGGAAAAAATGTGAGTTTAACATTTGTAAGAAAAATTAACATTACTCCCAAATTTAACAATCAACAAAAATAGAGAAGTATCTTCTGTAAATATGGGAAGGCATTGATGTTAATATATTAAGAGCTATTATAAACCAAATGAGGGAAAAAGCACTAAAATTTTTGTAAGTATTGAAAAAGTATATAAACTCACAAGAAAGAAATAAACAGCATAGCAGAAAAATATAACACTCACCTTTTCTAGTAATATAATTCATTAAATTGAGGTGCCATTATTTTTTCAAATAGCAAGTCAGCAGAAGTAAAGAAAGAAAAGAGGGAAAAAAGATGCAATATTCTCCATGTTGATGAGAGTCCAATAAAACAAGCTCTCTTGTAGCATATATCATGTGCTTTAAAATATTCCTGCATCTTGACACATGGCTGTAATTCTAGGAATCTATTCTGAGGATACAATCAGATGTACAGACAAAAATGTATGCACAAAGGTTTTCAACAAAGTCTTCCAATAGGGAATGATAGTATAAAAACAATCCCATTTTCAAAACTTGAAGATACTTAAGTATTTCATAGGTACGTATAGTGATTCATTAAAATTAACGTTTTTGAAGAAAATTTGACAGTAGAAAATATTAAATTTTTAAAAATAGGTAAAAAGCTGTGTGTATAACATGGTCCATGCAGATTAGAGCAAAGCCTAGTTACAACTGATGGCAAAACAGCATATGCAAAAATCTGGAGCAGGAGCTACTATCTAAAAGGCAAAGGGAGGTAGAGGCCCTTCATTCAGGGGCCTCTGGTGAGCCCTTGTTCAGAATGAGGGAAAGTCCCGGACACAAAGGTAGAAGATATGTACATGGGCTTCAAAGACAATGTTCACCTATTTCCCAATTTTGCCTAAGATCAGAAAAGGCCATTATCATATACTTGATAATGGCGTCATACACCGATGCCTTACCATCACGTAAAATGCTGGTAGTGATACATGTGCATAATTAAATTTTCCAAACACTAGCATCTGTTATAAGTCTGAGGTAACAGCTTTGAAAGAAAGTGTTTCACGGATATTACATATCAACTCCTAATGGAAGAATAATTTTTATAAGTAAATTGAAAGTTGTGTTCCTAAAACAATTGTGATCCAGTTCCATGATATATTTTAACTATGAATAGGCATTACAGAGAATTGTTTTACTGCTATTATTTCCTGGGTCACTTGTCTCTTGCTAATTTCAAACCAAGAACACTTTCTTATTTTCTTTAATAAGATGCTAAAAATAACACCTAACAGGCACCATGCACACTATCTGGATAATGGGCATACTTATAACTTTGACTCAAACTATACAAAAGCAATTTATGTAACCAAAACATTTGTACCCCCGTAATACTCTGAAATAGAAAAAAAGAAAGGCAAAATAATAATAATGATGATAATAAGGTACTAAAAATAAATTCCGGATAGCATATAATATTTTATTGTAAATTTCTTAGACTTCAATGAATTGCATTTTAAGTGGAGTGCAGGTTTGTGGAATGATGCCAACTTTATATTTTTTAATTGTTAAAAACAAACATTTCTTTGGACTGCAGTTATTGCAGTATATGCAGTTCACTGGAATGTTTAAACGGATTTCACATAATTTTTCTGTAATTGCTAATCATTTTTTAGGTGACATGAGATCAGCAATCAATAATCACATGAAACTGTTGAAATGGAGGCTTAGTGATCAATAGAAATTCTTCTTTCCATGGGAACACAGCCTATTCAGATGGCTGACTTGTATAAAGCTGTCCTTGCTGTTCTTTTCTACTTTGTATTTACTGTAGATTCATAGGAACCTTTCTTATGGGAAAAATAACAAATTAGGGGATCTTGGTGAAATCTCTCCCCTGAAATGGTAGCGATGACATTTGCTGTAAAGAACAGATCCTAAGAGGGGAAGGAGAGGTATTTAATTTGGTGCAGGTGGTAAGGTTGCAAAGTAAAGTTCATCATCTCCAAACAATAGGTATGTGTTATCACTGATCCATTCTCATTTAGCATGTATTTTTAAAATGTATTATAAAAACTTACACTCATCAGAGTATGTGGAATTCTATCTACCAGGGAGGTGTTTATCTTCAAAGATACACATTCAAACACATTATGCAGAATTTTGTTTTTCACGCTGAGAAGAAATATTATCAATACATTTCAGTTTCATTTTTTGTTTCTTATTTATTGATCATTAATGAGAAAGTAGGTTATTTCGTGACAAAATACAAAAATACTTACATTACATAAAATAGATTTCCATATACATACACACATATATAGTCTCCCCTGCCTTGTTAGAAAGTGGACTTCAATTTATTATAAAGTGTATTACCATGTCTACTGATAGATGTGTTTTGCATATTTTAAAAAAGCCATAGTTTAACCTTAAGAAAAGTAAAAAATGTGATGCTAATGTATTTTTGTGATAAAGAGTAAAAAGAGACTCAGGGGAGGAAAGAAATCCTTTTGTTGTTCTGTTCTGTCCTTTGTTTTCCTAAGAGGCATTGTAGGAGCCAGGCTTGTCTCAGTGGACCTCAGTATTTTGGAGGCTACTCAGTATTTAGTTAGTGCTCCTAGAAATTTAGAATAAGGGTGAAGCTTAGCTAGGGATAAATCCCTGAGAAGGGCAGTTAGCTAGGGAGAAGATACATTAAAATATAAGAAAAGAGATTTAAAAGAAAAAAGCAGCATGTTCCATCACCCCAATGGGTAATCTCTAGTGATATCCTCTTTACCCATGTAAAAACTGTTAAGGAAAAAAAAAAAAAACCTCATACGAACTGTGAAGGGAGTAGAGGGAGATAACAAAGGAGGAAATTCTTTAATTTTGTGCTTTGGAGTCTGAGTATGGGTGCCGGTTTGCCGGTTTATATTCATTGGGTAATATTCCACGGGAAAAAATTGGTCTTCCTTGCAGTCGGCACAGCACAGCTTCCCAGAGGTACAACGCGAGGCTGGGACGGGGACAGGAGGTTGCCACTAATCTGTTGCACAAGCGCGAAACAGGCATCTGCTGGGATGCAACTGGCGACCGGCAGCTCACCCCAGAGCTTTCGGAAAATAGAGGAAATCAAGTAGACAGGAAGGGTCGCGAGGCGCGCAATCGCTAGCTAAGATTCCGCAAGGGCGCCGCTGTTTTACAATTGGACTCCCAGTCCTTCTCTGGGTTATGGGGTCGTGTGACCAAACAAGCCTGCGAGAGTGACAAGCTGGGAATCACCGCGTCGCAGTTACAGCAAGTAAGTTATTGCCAACTTTGCCAATACCGTCTATATTTCCTGTCTGCATTTTAATCTTACTTTGGTGTGTGAAAATAAGAGATTGGCCGACAGATAACCTCTATCTTGAAATCGCGATCTCGGCGCGCGGATGCCAGTAACGCACACGCACACGCAGATCACCTGCCGCTGCCCAACCTCGCGCTCTCAGGCTGGCCGGTGTCTTGGGTTTCAGTCTTTGGAAAGTTGCTGATTTCCTACGTCTGTTGGAAAGACCGAGCAGGATGGGGGTGGTTGGAACTCTGTGGCTCGTCATCTATTCATTGCGACCGGCTCGATTGTTGACACTAGTGGCAAGTCGCATCCTCCCGCTCTAGCTGGGGAAGTCTGACACCTTGAGGACGGGAGAGGGGGTGCCAGGAGCCCGGAGGAGCGGGAGCCGGGGAAGCTCTGAGAGTTGCTGGGGGTTACTTTTTTCCTGTCGGGCGACCGGCCGCATGCGTGCTTGTTTACTAGGGTGGGAGCAGGGCGTCCAAAAGCCGGCTCCCGGCGCGAACCGAAGTCCAGCATCCCCTGCAGAGCCCGCCTGAAGCCTGGAGGTGTGTCTGGCTTGCATCCAGGACCGCGGGGCGGGTTCTCGCCACTGACTTGGTTGGATGACAGCTGGCTTGTGGTGAGCTCCTCTGCCCACTGGCTGACCTCAAGCAGTCGGCCCGGGGTGGTGGAGGCTATTCGGGGGCGGCCGAGCTGGGGACTGAGCGTCAGCTCCTGCCGGAGCGTGGGTCCCCTCCAAGGCCACGCAGAGTGGTGCGTGGGAGGCGCATCTTCCCGGACCGTCCCTTTCGAGCGTAGTCTGTGTGGACCCCCAACCAGGCAGCCGCCAGGGACGGAGGGCGGGGTGCCTTCCTCTGGGCTCACCAGCTATCAGCCGTGGGAACTCTTAACTTTATTCAGAGGCATTGGTGGGGGCGGGGGTGGGAGAGGTTCTCCTCCCCTGGCTCTCACCGCCCCCTCCCGGCCCGCTCCTCCCCCGCCTCCAATGGCTTCGCCTTCAGAGCATCCTCACTCCGCCCAGTTTGGTGCCAGCTGCGTGGGCTCCGGCTTCGTGCGTTTTCCTTGGAATGCTCCAAAACTCTGCAGCGACTAAGGAAATCCCATCGGAATTTGCCGGGCGTGCTCTCACCCGGCATAACGCCGGTGCCGTCCGTCCTTGGATCCGATCACTTCAGCCGGAAGATTGCAACTTTGCAGGTAAAGAGGATGTCGCCTCAGAGCTCCATTTCACTGGAGCTACACCTCGCCTCCTTTCTGGGATCTCGGTTAAGTTTCTTAAGCTGCCTGGGAAGCTGGCTCCCTTCTGGGAGGCGGATATCTCTGGGGGGTTACGAGTTCAAAAGGCTCCGGCTGCACGGTTTCTCTTCAAGGCTCAGGAAAAGATTTGTGAAGCTGTCTGTGCTTGACCCGAGCTGAGCGGGAGTTTGGGGGTGCTTCTCAGTCTTTCACCGCTCCGGGGATAGGGCGACGAGTGAACCCCCGGTGTGACTTATATGGTAAACAAAGGAGCTGCAGCCACGCCGTGGTGCTGGGGGATGTGGCTGTTTTCAGACTTTTATGCATTGGGGGGAAATGGAGATCTTGGGGGCCCCTGGGCATCTATAAGTAATCCCTTGGCTCTCTGGCACCTAAACTGGGGGAACGAAGGAAGGAAAGTGATCGGTATCCTGTCGCTCCATTACCCTCTGCGTCATTTTCATCCTCTGTCAAGAAACAGAAACACTTTTATCGGTGTTGCTGGACCCAGTCTGGTGATTCCTAGTTCGCCTGGCAACCGAGGTGCCAATTAAGCCAATGACCCTGTTTGCTACTTGGGTAAATCGCTGAGATTCACTGCACAACTTGTTGTTCCAGCTGTGAGCTCAGCTGCCTTTTGTGACTAGAGACAAGAGAATACAGGAAAGGCGTGGAGGGTTCGCGAGAGCTGAGAAAAGGGTCCTCTTATCTTGTCTGCTTGCATTCACTATGGTGCAACCACTATGGTGTATCCTTGTTCACATGGTTTCTTAGGGAGGCCCTTCCCAGTGAAATTCCACAGCTATAAAATGCAGCAAGTTGCTTAAGGAGTAAGCACCAAGCCAAAGGAGTGGGAGGAGACAGAAGCAAGCTTTAGTTGTTTTATTTAAAAAAAAAAAAATTAGAACAGACTTGTAAAACTTAAAAAGAAAAAAAATACTCTGTCAGAGCTCATATAATTTGTTTTTTTTTCATAGTACATAATCACAGCATATAGCAAATTATAAATTCTTTAAGAAAAAAGGTTTGCTGGAGGGTTTTTTTTTTTTTAGGTAAAATTCTGAATTAGATAGTGAGAGTAAGAGTGGGTGGATATGTTAAAACATGGAAATCTTCATCCCTGTGTTACGGTTTGCTATTTCAACTTACATTTGTAAGGCCTACTTCTATTCACCTGGAGTGTAGAACAGGACACACCTTTCTTCAATATTTAAGTGGAAAAAAGCAATAAGATATAGGGATAACTATATCAGAAACTCAGAATTAAAATTCAGTAAGACATCGTTAAAGAAGCACTGTAAAAACTATACTTATGAATTAATACAGTTGTTAATGTAAAGCATCCCGTTAGTAGAAGTGAAATGTGTTTTATCAAAGTATTTTATGCAAATATCTTGGATTAATAAAGATTAGCACAGGTGAAAAGAAGGAAAGCACTTAATTGTTTATAAATAAGAGAGCATCCAGCTGGAGATCAGCTGCCTTTCCATGGAGCTGTGATCAGGACTCAAGTACTCTGCTGCACTTGAGGTTGGACTGAAGACAGATTTATGCCAAGAAAGGCTCAAAGAGAAATACCAACAGGTTGATGAGATTGATACACAAGAGGGGCTTAATATTCACTGAGGGAATAACTTTATAGTTAGACAAATCATGATGAAAAGATTTGCAATTACAAATTTAGAAAAGTTCTTCATCCTCAGTAAGAACTTAAAGGAACACGAACACTCATCGAAGCATAAAGTAGCTAAGCTAGACAGAGACAGCAGACATGTCTCTCTAGTACAACCTGTCAAACATTGACAATGTCTGAAAGTCTCTGACTTTGAAAAATAAGATAAATTTCAATTTACTTACTTAGTCATGGTTCTCAAGATACGAGGTATAATAGATTTTTATTACTTGTAAGCTTTAAAATTTTGTAATTTTTATAGTGTTTATTTTTCTGTTGCACTTATTTCCAGAAGGTCAAGGTCAAAATGCATAAAGAAGACTAAGACAAAATTAAAATTCTATATGAATTTTATAGTCATTTGACTTATTACAATAGTAAGAGACCAAATAACTTTCCATATAACATAACCTTAATCAAGTCTTACTTTATATAACTAGTAAATAACAGAAGCAATGCTGTTTTTCTTTCTGATTAGGGGAAATTTGAATGTCTTGTTCAGTACACATCTTTCAAACTTTCTTTCTCACTTAAACTCCGTGGAGAGCTACAGCCATTTATAGAACTAAAAAGTTATCTCATCCAACATCTTTATTCAGGAAACCGAAGCTAAATAGATTTTTAAAATAATAACTTATGTTTTATAAACTATTACATCATTTCAACCCATGAGGAATATGAGTTAGATGGGCTACCTTTCAATATTTGAATGACTATGTCTATCAATATTTGCATAAACTAGATGATATTAAAAACTTCACTATTTGTAATAATTAGGCTTAGAAAGATTGCTGTTCTTCAAGTGTAGATGAAAGCTAGAAATAATGTACAATCGTTCTTTATATAAAAATAATAAAAATATCTGATCATCTGGTCAAATGCTATCAACTTATCCTATCAGAAATATGATTAAATTTCTACAAAGTTTAGTAATCTCACTTAAGATATGCTGATTTTAACCGCATTGAATTAAAAAAATATATTCAAAATTATATTTTGGAAATATTGTTATATTTTTATACTTATACATTTAATTGCCAAGATAATTTATGGCAATTCAGATGATCAATATATATTTAGCAGCTGAAAATTGAAATAATGTCCCTTTTCTAATTAATGCACATATGGGAACAAAAATAAAGATCTGCACACAATTGTTCAATAGTAAATATGGTAAATATCGGTGCTCAAAGAGATGGGGGACTTTGTAAGTAAAGGTAGGTATATGAGAAATACTGAGCAGTAGCTAGGACAGTAAAACTGTGGACTGAATATTTTCTTACGAAAATGTGATTGTTTTATTTTTGAAAATAATAAGCTAGATGAAGGGAAACATAACAAACTATTAAATTTTATTTTTCCAAAATCAGCACTGCCAAACATTTTATGAGATCAGATTCTAATGTGCATCTTGACTTTCTAAATTGTATTGTCTGGGCTAAATTGAAATCAGTGTCATTGACCTCCTTAATACCTACGGAAAACCTACCATATTCATTTGGTTCTCATTAAAAATGAGATTGAAGAAACAGCTCAGAATAACATCCTTGCCTTTTCACCTAACTTATGCCCTATTCCTCTTTCCCAAATAAACATTAAAACTGGTTCGAGTCAACCCGACTTTAATTGGGCATTTGTTTCTATCTAGTTATAATGAAGGATTGATTTAGAACTATCTTTTTTCTCCTTATGTTTTCTATTTCAAAGCCTTCCAGATGTGTCGAGACCTCAGTATTTTAAGAGATTTGAGAATATTTTGATCAGGGATATAATATTATGGCTGTGTCTTCTAATCAGCACATAGACCTGATCTCTGAGAACATAAGTACAACGGAAATAGCTTTAGGAAGAAAAAAACATATTTAGGAAAATAAATCATTCATTTAGGAAACTGAAAATTAGTGAAACACATATTGAAAACATGTTAATTTAAAACCACATTGTCCATAAACTATTTGGCAAAGAATTTATCTATTTCAATTTTTTAAAAATCTAAATCACCCTTATGAAAGTTGTTTAAATAGGCTAAGAAAGAAAGAGAATAGTTTTAGAGTTGATCTACTATTGTAACTAAACTGTAGACGATATCCCATTAATATTAATGCATATTTTGTCCTTTTTGTGGAAATACATCAATGTCATAGAATAATGACTTCTTGAGAGACAACGTGACATATGGGCACAGTTACACACGTAAAATTAGAAATATTAATTAAAACATTAATTTAAAAATATGACTTGATAGCTTTATCTAGCACACTATATTCTTTTTGAGAAGTGACAAGTACAATGAAATGAATCTGATATGCATTAATTATATTCTGTCTGTAGTTTGCTATTATATTTTTGAAATATGTTTAAAAAGTTACTGTAAGTAATTTCTTTGAACAAATACTATTGAGAGTTGAAATTTTCTTAGGACAGAAAACAGGAACAATTATGGAAAAAGGAAAGAGGAAAATAAGGGAGGGGTCCAATATTTATGAGACTTTAACGTATGCCAAATACTATGCTAAAAACTTTTTAGAAAAGCTTTTTTCTTGTTATCTTCACATCCACTTTGAAACTGAAGTATTATTATCACATTTTAACAACCTGGGAAAGACCAAATTTCCAAAAATCACAAAACGGCTTTGTGGTAAAGCCAGGATTTGAACCTATGTCTATTTGATTCTAAAGCCTACACTCTTTTTCCTTAATTCCCGTGGTTTCTGAAATAAAATTAACAATATTTTAACAATATTCATAAATTAATTGCATTTTTAAAGCTATTTATTTCTTGAATTTTTCAAGTATTGTAACATTGGGACGTAAACAACTGCTCCCATTGTGTGGGTAGAATTTTAAACCATATTCTGTTAATTAAAGTTTCATCGGTTTTGAAGCAGAGCAGGAGAAAAGATTCCTTGAGCAGGTCGTTCTCAAAATTACTTCCTTTCTCATTGTTAAGTATAAATGTAATATATGTGGAAAGGAAAAAAGGTTTGTTTTCATGGACAAAATTCAAAGTTATAATTTTTTAAATATGCATGAGATTATAATTTCTAAATAAAAAGTTTTCATTCAAACCTTTAGAACATCTGTAGCCTGGTAATAAAATGCCTTTGTTTATGAAAAAACAGTCATGTTAAGACATGTTCGGTTTATATTGTATTTTATTAATGTTATATGAAATTTCTAGGCAAGACTTTTTGTCTTAATTTTATCTGAAATATTGTCTAATTAATTTAATGTCCCTTGATAGTTTAGAGGAGCTCTCATTCATACATCCCAAAAGACATCTATCAGCTGGTGACAAATTTTAACAAATTTGTCATGATAGTCTTTAAATATATGCATGGATTTGAAACTGACATGATTATTTCTAAAACCTATTGACATTGAAGTTGGAGGAATAATTTCTTTGAATATATGTAATACTGTTACAAAAATTAGCACTGAAATGGAATCCACTCAGCAGATATTTGTTGAATATTAGTAAATGAATAATTAAATAACTAGATGAATGGCACGTGGGTAAACTCTTCATTTTTGTTGCATTTTGTGGCAAAGTTCTCTCTGTCTAGAAAAACTTTGACCTTTTTCTTCCTGTCGAAATGTTTTTCAAGTACAACAGTTTAGTTAGTGTCTAGTTAAAACTAGTATTACTGTCTCCTTGAAGTTTCCTCTGAGTCTCCAGATGTCCCGAGTATAAATACAAGCAAAGCCCTTGTTATATTCTGCCTTGCAGGTGGTTAAAGTTCTGCCTCCAGATCTAGACGGTAAACTCCTTTAAGAAACCCAGAGGATGTTCAGAAATGTGTGAGTTTATAACTGAACTAGATTGCCATAAATATTATGCATCTGTAATTGAGCATAATCATTTTATTTTATACTTTTATAATACTGCACTTGGCTGATTTTTGAGCATATTTATTTATATCATGAAGCCAGTTATAATAATGATGCCCATATGTGGTATATTAAATACCATATTATTTCCTATGTTACAAAAATAATTTATCCATTATTCAATAGGTATAACTTCCAGCCAACTAGTTACTTCATAATGCTCATTTATGCAGAACTTATATAATCAATTATTAATGTACTTTAGTGGTGCTGTGCCAGAATTCTATTTGTTCCTTTACACCATAAGAGGTTAAAGTTTAAAAAAGACAGATGCAGTTATTTCTTAGGAATGTCTATTACTGAACTAAAAAAGCCAGAGACTTTTTTGGAGTGATCATATTTGGCAAATTAAGGTAAGAGTTCATTTTAAAGATATGACAGTACATGATACCCCTATTGTGGGTGGCAGGAGGGTTTTTTAAGTCTTCATTCTATTTCATTGGGAGTAGAGTTTTTATAAATCAAGGTTTATGAAAAGTGTTCAGATAGTCTGCTACATTTTTTAGTGCATTTCACCTGTAGATGACAGTGGAGAAATAACACAACTGTGTTAGCTAGTACCCTGTGCGTGCTAGGATTATAGTTCACAGCACAGTGCATTGTAATTTTCATTTCAGAATTAGTATAACTCGTAGTGCTGACTATATGCTTTTTGAATGGATGAGTGGAATAAATGAATGCGTGGGTGATTGAATTGGTCTGTTGTCAGCTGCTATGCTTAACTCCTTTCATTTAATACACTGGTCATTCAAGTAACTGATCACACTTCAATATGAATCCCTAAAAATGCAATAGAACAATGAGAAGACAGGCATAATATACAGTAAGTGAAGAATGGAGAATGCATCCTGTTTTATATAAAATCATCTTCACCACTTGTGACAACATGATTATTTTTTTTATATAAAGATCTCTTTCATGCTAAGGTAGAGTGAAGCTGTACACCGTGAAGATCACATTGAAGGCCACACTTTAAATGAATGTTCTTTGTGGTAGTTGTAGTTTGACAAGCATAGTTGAGTCTTCTTTAAGTTCATCTAGAGCACAATATGTATCTGAATACATATATATATATGTATATGTACACACACACCCATGAACACGCAACAATAAATGAGTGGGAGACTGCTCAAGTGTGAGACACAAATTGCTAGCAAAGAGTATAGAATAACCCACAAGGGCAGTAGGATTTGTTTGCCAGTGTATCAGTGTCCCTGAGGAATGGTTAGATATATAACAGATGATTTGTTGGAAGGTCATCTAATTCAAAAGTATGTTTCTAAGCAGGTCCCCCCTATCTTGACAAATGATTATGCAGTCATATATATCATACAACATTTCTGTGAAATGCATTTCCAGGTGATTTTGTCATTGTGTGAACATCTTAGAGTGTACTTGAACAAACCTAGATGGCATAGCCTACTATACACCTACACTATATGGTAATGGTCTGTTGTTCTAGGCTAAAAACCTGTACAGTATGTTACTGTACTGAATGCTGTAGGCAGTTATAACACAATGATAAGTATTTGTACATTTAAACAGACGTAAACATAGAAAAGATATAGTAAAATACAGTATTACAATCTTATGGAACCACCACCATTGTATATGAGATTCATTTGATGGGATGTGTGTGTATATATGTATATACAAACACACGTTATTGAGGACTTAATGTATGACAATCACTGCTATATTCGGAGAACACAGAGAGAAATAGGGTACATATTTTCCTTTTTCTTTAATATTTCAAGTAAATGTTGGTCATAAATCTCTTACATTCCAGTCTCCTATATTATTTTACAAATATTTTACTATTTTCTCCTGATCTTTTTCTCATGAAAATTGAGACCTCATTAAAGAAATAACACATAATTTGTATAATTTAATATTAATTTAATGTAATATAATTATTAAATACATAATTAAATATTTAATATAATTTATTAAAATGAGTAGAGTCTATACTTGGGATTTAAAACAAAAAGCAAACAAATAAATGAAAATATTGGGTCATTCTGGAAGAAATCCAGATGCATTCTCTTTCCCACAAATTACTGTTTTCCATAAGAATAAGACTTAAGTTTTCCAACTGCAAATCCATGTCCAATGTAAATAGCACTATTGACACTATTAAAAACAGTGCTTTCCTCTTATACATATATTCTACTAAATTGTCATCCAAAGGCTATGGATGGAGGTAAATTGTTTTCCGAAGTCTGGATGCGTTTTTAGTGCTACATCCACATATTGCCTCATCCCCCTTGAACCAATGAAGCAAACCTAAGAACAGAAGCCAATTTTAGAGATAGGGATGTGATGATTTGGATCCTACCACCCTACCCCTTTGCTTTGGGACAATAAGACCTTAGCTCAGGAGATTTGGAAGGCTGGATCCATTTCATAGTCATCTAGCAGTTCTCAGTGTTCATTGTTAGTGTTTCTCATGGGCTACTCTGTCTGTGGGTGAAAGTGTATTGAAAGCCTAGAAATAGTCCATCATTCTCATATTCTTTAATCTTGGGAACAATAAAGGGATTGGACTAGCCACATTAATCATTTTCAAAAATATTATTGGGATATACATTTCTAGGACTACTCACTTTTTGCCGAATTTTTGCTTTCAAGAGTCATCTTGGAAAATAATGAGTACCTACCTCTAAGCCTCTGAGAGCCTCTAAAATTAAGGAAAAAGAACATTTAAAGATATATCCCTTTGTATATACTGTATAAAAAGAAATGTTGACAGAGGGGAAAGACTTATTTGCTTATCTGGTTCATTTTAACCTCACAGCTTAACATTTTCATTTGTAATGTGCAAGCTACTTGGAGCTGAACTGCACATTTTCATTTAGCTCTCCAGCACATTCTTGGAACAAAGTGAACCAGCAAATGATTTTGCCCTTTCATGAATAAAAAGAGCTTTAATGAAAAATCATTTCATTATAATCGTACTTATGGTAAATATTTTTCCAACATATAAAAATATCAACAATTTTAACTTGAAGAGTAAGAACTGCTTTGCATTCTATTATACTTAGTAATGAACCATTGAAAACAGAACTTAAAGCATAACTTGCTAATATACTTAAGTACTTTCATACTAGTTATTACATTGCTGTAATTGAAATATTAGGTATAATTTGATATTGAATATTGCCCCTTTTTAGATTAATAATTAATGGCAATAGTTATTGGCAACACAACATGCAGAAGACCTATTTTTAAATTATAATATTTTAGCCTCTAATTTTAAAAATGTAAATATATATGAAGTTAATGTACCACACAATTGAGAAAAAGTAAACAAATTCAGAATTTGAAATTCTCAATTGTTGAACAACCTGGATATATCAGACACATGGCTGAACTCCTTTCTTATAATATTTCTGGACTTGAGAGTCAAAATAAGACCTTCCCATCTTTAATATATAAAAGGATTATGTGTCAAATATTTAATGCAATTAATGAAATTCTCTACTCATAAAATGTATTGGAATTTAGTTGATTTTAGAAATATTCCAGGATCTGTCAGAATTTCTTGTGATTATTTTAAACATAATGAAATAGATAATATAAGTAAACCAAAGACAATGACTGCTCAAGGGTTTCATTGTACCCTTGGGTTCATTTCCAATGCAAAATTCAATATCGACTATTTGTACTTCATCAATCCTCTACCTACAGATGAGAGTTTTCAATTCCCTAATTGATCCTAAAACTAAGGCTGCTCCTTCATAGATTAGAGGCTTATGACAGAGAAGTTGCCATGTATAAATTCACACTCCTTGTTGCCACCACCATGCCAAGGTACTTCCATATGTAGATGTTAAGAATGGTGGACATTCATATTTATGAACATTTATAAAATTGGGGTAAGATTATGCTTTCATGGTGAAATGTAATTACAGACTCTATTAAATGATGTCTTCTGATGAAAACCCATTACTAGTTTCTTTGTTTTCTTTAGTATGGGGATAAAAATTTCTTCCTAATCTACTTAAGAATATTTCATATGAGAAGGGATTAAACAAAGAATTTTAAGAAAGGAGATTTCAGATTATTACATTGTCCCTTGGTATACAGGGAATGACATGATGAATTTAGTCTGTTATGCTTAACAAAAATGATCCATTGTTCTCTCTACTCTATTGTGAAGGGAATATCATTACATGGTTGGTACTGGAGTTTCTGGCCAATATCATGTTTTACACAAAAATGGTACTCACTATAATCCTAAGTAAAAATACTAAAAATATTCACTGTATGAATATTTTCAAATATCTTGTCTGAAATAGCAAAATACTTAAGATACATTACTGATGTCATTAATCATACAGTTTATTTTTAAAACATTTTAACATTTTAATTTTAATTCATGCAATAAGTACTTTCAGTTTATTTTTCTGAAACTCTTAGCAGTACAGTTTTTGAAAATATTTGCCAATTATTTGAAATATAAGTGGAAAACCAAGCAATACAAAATATTTATCAGTATGTTTGATGAGCTACTTTTGTCTTTACTTCTTATCCTAGAGGAGGTTGAAATAAATTGAAAAAATGGCATATTTATTTTTTAAAACATACAGTTTATACATACCAACACACATGCATGATGGAGAGCCTGAATTGGATAGATTTTTTTAAATTATTTTCAAAAATAATTATTCATGTTTTATTTTCTATTTTAGCTTTCTTTTTAATTTTTATGATTAAAGATGCCACACATGTTTCTTTCAGATGTCCTCTATTCCTTCTCATACCACCATCCCTTTGTAAGGAATTAAAAGTTCTCTTTAGTATACCTTTTAGCGTTCATTGGCAATGAATTTTCTCTTTTTGTTTGATTGAAATGTTTTTATTTTAACCTCACTTTTAAAGTTCCTTTCATTAGTTAGAGTACTCTAGGTTGGAAATTCATTTTCTTTCAGTACTTTAAATATGCCTTTCAATTGACTTTTGACTTCCATCATTTCTCTTGAGAAGTCAGCTGTAAGTCTGAATGTTGTTCTTTGAGGATAATGTACTCTTTATTTCTGGGTTTTTTTTTATGTTTTCTTTTAGTATTTTATTTTCAGCAGTTGTATAATAATGAGCATGGATGGTACTCTTTGAATTTCTACTGCTTGACATTTGGAAAATTTCTTAAATATAGCTTGATATCTTTCATTACTTTTAGAATGTTCTTGATCACTATCTTCTCAGATATAGTTTTATATCTTCTTTTCTTTCCCTTTTAAGGCCTCCAATTAAACATGTCTATACCTTTTTACTACATTCCGTATTCTTAGTATTCTTTAATTCTTCTTTTAATGTATTTTCCATCTATTTTTGCTCTTTGTGCTGTAATCTGGATATCTTATTTATAGCCTCATCTTCCCATTCATGAATCCTCTTTTTTTCCTCCATGTCCTATCTGCTGTTCAACTAATTTATTGAGTTACTAATTTCAATTATCACATTTTTCATGTCTAGTATTTCCATTTGATTCCTTTTCTGAGATTTTAAATCCTTCATAAAACTTTTTCATTTTATCATCTAATTTCTGAATATTATTAAATATCACATATAGTTTAAAGTCTGAGGCTGGTAACTTAGATAACTGAGCTATGTGTGATCTGTTTTTCTTAGTCTTTTTCTTAGAATGCCTCGTTTTTAAATTTAAAGATGAAAAATTTGTATCAGAAATTGTAGAAGCTTGGTCATCCTTCTGTAAAGAGGATACACCCTATCTTTGGCAGGTAGAGAGGATAAGAGTAAATCATCTAATCCAATCACACGCTGGGATAACTGAAGACAAATTTCAGACTTTGCAAGGCTTTGTGTACCCCTGGTCTTACCCTGTTCTTCTGTCATTGGACCTGAGGGTCCTGAGGTCCTCGACTGTTTAATAAGGTCCGCTCTTCCTAAAGGTTCCAGAATACTGAATTTTGTATCCTCATTTTTTTGTGAGATTACTGACTGCTCTAATTTTGAGCAGATTTGTGATAAGTATCTTCTTTCCTTGCAAAACTTAAGATTTTAACAATTGCCTTGGTGTGGCACTCCCTTCCATCTGTCTCTTTTCTCACCAGGACATGGGAACCTTGTGTTCTGGTTGCCTTGGCAAATGCCTTGAGAGCAAATATGGCTTGTACAAGGTCAGTTTATCTCTATGTGGTTTCTCTCTATGTGGGATATTGGTTCCTCAAGTCCTAATTAGCTCTCCAACTCTTCTTTAGACAGAAATTTGATTATTTTCATGTTTGTTTATATTTACCCAGATTTTCTGATTGTTTTCAGAAGGAATATTAGTCTACTATATGTCAGTCCATCATAGTCAAAAACATAAACCTTTCTTCTTTTACATTTTATATTTAATGTTGAAACTTTCAGTAAAAATGTTTAAAAGAAAGAAATCATATTCATATGATACAGTGTAAATAAATAATTGTACCCACAGAGAAATAAATATAGCAACTATAAAATAGTTTTAGAATATTTAACCTGTGATTGTTTTTCATTGCCACAGAAGTAACATTATTCTTACAAAATTGCCAAGTCTTTCACATCAGGAACTAAACAACCATTTTACAGCTATGTGGTATAAAATAATAAATTCTAAATAAAACTATATTAATCTTGCACAAATCGCTTTTAATTAAGTTCCAACTAATAGCACTTTCTTGAATAGCAAACACTTCATTAACTGAACAAAAAGTACAGGTAATATAAGGTAATAGTAATTTGACCTCTTTGTCATTGAGGTGATAATTTTAGGCCTGTGGTTTTCTGAGTAATCCTCATTTCTCTTATTCAAAGTGCATTATAAAAGTATGGAAAAGTGGTATAGCTAGCCACTGTCTGTGTTAGTTATCACTGTTATTGCTAAAATTGCCTAAGGCTTGATAGAATATATTTTCTTAAAGATGTTCTGCAGATTTTCCCAACACTATATTAGACCCATATATCTTAAGATATAACTTACCATTCAAACCTGTCTGTGAGACATTGTCTCTGATTTGACAATCAGTGTAATTGCAGCTTATGATTAATATATCTGCTTGTTGTTTTCATATAATCCAAATCAGACCCCATTTACCCTGTGTGAGATGTGGACCGTTTGTTTTTTGTGTTTGTTTGTTTTTAATTTATATTGTAGATTTAATTTGTGCCAAGTGAATGCAGGAGTAAATGAGGGGAGTGCTATCTTCCCAGTACAGACTCGACCATTATTGGATCCCAACACAGCATGGTCTCAGCTCCAGCCTGATGAAATGAGAGTTATGTTTTCAGTGCGGAACATTCTGGGGCTGAGGAATCCAAGTTTTTTCCACACTCCCTTCCAGTTTAATATCCATTTTAATTACAATGGTGCCCTAGTGGATGGCCTGAGTAGAAAATCATTTAAATTTGCTCAGAAGACAGTGAAGAGCTAGATCAAATCCTACTCAATGCTGTTTGCTCAAGTACCAGAGGGGAGATCCACATTTTTCTTTTGGGATGATATTCTTAACCTGTCCCTCAGCTGGAAGTCTGATGTTATAGTTGTGACTGTGGTCCTCAACACTACATCTACCACAGTGGGAAGGAGTTTGTTGTATGATCAATAACAGGTACACTATCTCTGAGCTTCAGAAGAACCTACCTTACAGCCAGACTTTCTTTCCAGTGGAACATCTTGGCTGTGTATCCCAAGATTCATCAATAACTTGATCCTGTTTATTGCTCATTACTATCCTATAGTATGGGTAGATGAACCACAGTTTCTGCATCATTTGGGACAGTGACATGGACAAATAGAAGGCATAGTGATACAGGACCTCACTTCACCCCTGAGCTACCTTCCTACCAACAGCCTGAGCTTCCATGACTACATACTCAGCTTCTTTCCCAGGTAGCTCATGGATTTCATCTAACTGGGAATCCAGGTCCTGGCAATGGGCTGTAGTGGGACCTCAGCCAGTCTCCTGGCACTTCTGGAGGAAGGTAACGAGAGCTTCCCAAGAGTGGTGGGGTATCATCTGGAGAACTTTAGGGCTATCTCCTATACCCAAGACAGTCCTTGAGGAATGAGCAGATGTCGAGGGTCTCTTAACCCAGCCCCAAAGGATCACCTCATTTCCACTCCACAGATCTATGTAAAGTGGATACTTTTGTTCTTAATTCTCTAATTATTCCTGACTTGAATGTTTTCTTTCTTCTCCACACATCTCATAGATTTGATAGAAAGCCATTACACCACTTTTCTTTCATGGGTACTAATGGCGAAGAGTACCTCCTCACAGACCTCCCTGGTCTGCTTGAAGCCTTTTTGGATAATGACTTCAGTAAACTTTCAGTTACCTCTTAAATGGGTCTGTTTCTGCAGATGATAAGGGTGTGTGCATATGTCTGTGTAGTGTTGGAGAGGCCTACTCTGCTCTAATTCTGGTCTTCTCAGTGGAGACCTCAAGTGTCATCCACCGCTGTCTGAACCTTGGTTTGCCTTCTACTAAGACCATGTGATTCTTAGGCATCAAGAATGGATATGAACAAAGGAAGAAATCAGGAAGCTGAATGTCTTCCGCTCTTCATTTGTTCCAGTTTTCCCCCACCTTCGCTTATTGCTATGTCTATCTACCATAATGTTCCGTGGATGATGCTGTGATTGCAGTTTGTATATAAATATTTTTATATTAAAGATTTTTGATGGCCAAAAAAATGTATATTGTACATTTCAAATTATTAATATTATTTTTGACAAATCAAAATTGTATACATTTATGGGGAAATATGATGTTTTGATATATGCATACAATGTGGAATGACTAAATTGAGATAATTAACATATCCATCACCTCACTTACCTATATTTTTATGTGATACATTTGAAATTTATTCTCAGTTATGGATGTTCCTCAACTCATTGTGGGGGAATATCCTGATAGATAGCTCATCGTAAGTGGAAAATGTCATAAGCCTAAAATATATTTAATACCCCAATAAACTCATTATAAAGTCAAAATATTATAAGTCAAACCATAGTAATTTGAAAGCCATCTGTATTTTGAAATATATAATACATTATTATTGACTATAGTCACCCTACTGTGCAATGGTGAAACAAGACTGAGAACCCAGATAGGAAACCATCCTCATGTAGCCATCTGATCTTTGACAAAGTGGACAAAAACATACACTAGGGAAAGGAATCCCTATTCAATAAATGGTGCTGAGAAAATTGGATAGCCACATGGAGAACTACTGAAACAGGATTTGCACCTCTCACCTCTCTCAAAAATCAACTCATGATGGATAATAGAATTAAACTGAAGGCATGAAACCATAAGAATTCTAGAAGAAAACATCGGAAAAAATTTTATAGATATCAGCCTAGGCAAAGAATTTATGAAGAAGAGCCCCAAAGCAATCACAGCATCAACAAAAATAAATAAATAGGACCTGATCAAATTAAAAAGCTTCTGCACAGCCAAAGAAACTATCACTAGAGCAAATAGACAACTTAAAGAATGGGAGAAAATATCAGATGCATGCTATACATCTGATAAAGGGATGATAACTGAATTTATATAGAACTTAGGGAAATCAGCAAGAAAAACTCAAACAACCCCATTAAAAAGTGGGCAAAGGACATGAACAGAAACTTTTCAAAAGAAGATAGACTAATGGCCAAGAAACATATGAAAAAATGCTGAACATCTCTAATCATCAAGGAAATGCAAATCAAAATTACCATAAGATATCACTTAACTCCAGTGAGAATGGCTTTTATCAAAAAGTCCCAAAACAACAAATGTTGGCATGGGTGCAGAAAGATAGGAACACTCATACACTGCTGGTGGGACTGCAAATTAGTACAACCTCTATGGAAAGTACTATGGATATACCTCAAAGAACTAAACGTTGAACTACCATTTGATCCAATAATCCCACTACTGGGCATCTACCCAAAGGAAAAAAAGACATTCTGTAAAAAAGATATCTGCACTCGAATGTTTATAGCAGCAAAATTCACAATTGCAAAGATGTGGAAACAACCCAAGTACCCATCATTACATGAGTGGATTAATAAAATGTGGTATATGTATACCATGGAGTTCTACTCAGTCACACAAACAGTGGTGAACTAACATCTCTTGTATTATCCTGGATGGAGCTTCACTTCTCCTAAGTTAAGTATCACACGAATGGAAAAACAAGCACCACATATACTCACTATCAAATTGGTACTAATTTATCAACACTTATGTGCACATATGGAAGTAACATTCATCGGGTGTCGGGCAGGTTGGAGAGGGGAGGAGGGAATAGGTATATTCACACCTAATGTGTGTGGTGTACACTGTCTGGGGGATGGGCAGACATGTAACTCTGATTTGGGTGGTGCAAAGGCAACATTTAGGTATGTAACCTAAATGTTTGTACCCCCATAATATTCTGAAATTAAAAAAAAAAAACTATTCTTCCTGTCTATCTGAAGTTTTGTATCCTTTTATCAACAGCTTCCCCATTCCCTTCTTTTCCATCGCCCAGCCTCTCGTAACCATCATTCTACTCTCTACTTTTGTGAGTTCAACTTTATCAATTTACTTTATATGCTAGTGAACTTTATAAAGTCCACTTTATCCACATGTGAGATCATGCAGTATTTGTCTTTCTGTGCTTGGCTTATTTCACTTAGCATAATGTTCTCCAGACTAATACATGTTTTTGCAAATGACAGGATTTCCCCCTCTTTTAAAATTTATTTTTATTTATGACTGAAACATAATTGTTCATATTTGTGGAGTACAACATGATGTTTTGATACATGTATAGTGTATTGATCAAAGCGGGGAAATTAGCACATTTATCACCTTGGGACTACTTTTGCTGCATCCCATAAATTCTGTTTTGTTGTGTTTCTGTTCCATTTGTTTCAAGGTTTTTTTTTTTTAATTTCCTTTTTGATTTTTTATGTGGCCCGTTGGTTGTTTAAAAGCATGTTGTTTAATTTTTACATATTTGTATGTTTTCCTATATTTCTCTGGTTATTGATTTCTAGCTCCATGCCATTTTGATGTGAAAAAATACTTAATAGGATTTCAACCTTCTAAATTTGTTAAGATTTGTTTTGTGTCCTAACATATAACCTATCCTGGAGGATGTTCCTTGTGCACTTGAGAAGAATGTGTATTCTGTTGCTGTTGAATGGAATGCTCTGTACATGTCTTTTAGGTACATTTGATCTAAAATGTAATTCAAGTCCATCGTTTCCTTTTTTATCTTATGTCTAGATGATGTATTTTTGAAGATAAGATACTGAGGTCTCCCACTATTATGGTACTATAGTCTATTTCTTTCTTTAGATTATTTAATAATTGTTTTATGTGTTTAGGTGCTCTGATGGATGCATATATATTTACAATTGTTATGTCTTTTTGGTGACTTAACCCCTTTTTCATTATGTAATGCTTTTTAAGTCTCTTTTTATCATTTTTGATGTAAGGTCTATTTTATCTGATATCTATATATTACCTCTGCTTTCTTTTGGTTTCCGTTTATGTGGAATATATTTTTTCATGCCTTCACTTTTTAGTCCACCTGTGTCCTTATCAGTAAAGTAAGTCTTTTGTAGGCAGCATATGATTTCCTCCCACTCAGCTACTCTATGTCTTTTTACTGGAAAGTTCAGTCAATTTGTTTGTAGGGTAATTATTGATAGATAAAAACTTGCTACTGTCATTTTTAAAATTATTTTTATTTTTTATATCAGAAAACATTAAGTGATGTTACTGCCATTTTTTGATTTGTTTTCTGAATGTTTTGTATGTTTTTGGTTTCTTTCTTTCTCTCTTGCTGTCTTCCTTTGTGGTTTGTTGGCTTTCTGTGGTGGTATGCTTTAATCCTTTCTTTTCACATTTTGTGCAACTACTGTAGGGTTTTGCTTAGTGGTTACTATGGGGCTTATATAAAATATCATATAACAGGCTACTTTAAGCCAATAGCAACTTGCCTTTAGTTGCATACAAAAACTCTATTTTCACTTCCTCCCCCACTTTTTATGAATTTGATATCAAAATTTACATTTGTTTTTATAATTTGTATCCCTTAACAATTTATTGCAACTGCAGATGTTTTTTAACAGTTTTATCTTTTAACCCTCCTAGTAGAAATACAATTTCTTTACATATCATCCTTATATTATTAGAGAATTCTGAGTATTACTACGTATTACTTTTGCTATTGGGCTTTTTACTTTCACTATTGGGCTTTTACTTTCAATTTTGTTATTAATTAGCAGCCTTTCATTTAAGTCTAAATAACTACTTTTAGCAATTCCCGTGAAGCAGGCCTAGTGGTGATGAACTCCCTTAGCTGTTGTTTGTCTGGGAAAGTTTTTATTTCTTTCTTATTTATGAAGGACAGATTTTTCAAGTAAAGTATTCTTGGTTGGAAGTTTTTTTCCTTCAGCACTTACGAATATATCATTCCACTCTCTTATGACCTGCGGGGTTTCCACTGGAAATCTGCTGAAAGCCGCATTGGGACTCCCTTGAATGTGATATGCTCCTTATCTCTTGTGGTACTCAGTATTTTTTCTGTCTTTGATTTTTGATCATTAGATTATGATGTGTCTTGGTGATGTCCTCTTTGAGTTGAATTTGATTGGCAACCTCTGAACTTCCTGTTCCTGAATGTTGTCATACTTCCCCAGGTTGGAAAATTTTTAATCATTATTGTCTTAAATATGCTTTCCAGTACTTTTTCTCTCTGTTATTCTCCATGAATTCATATGCAAAAGTTTGTTTGCTTTATGATTCCATAATTCCCATAGGCCTTCGTCATTCTTTTACATTCTCATTTCCTTTTGCTCTTCTGATTGGATAATTTCAAATATCCTATCTCTGAGCTCACTTATTCTTTCTTCTGCTTTATCAAGTCTACCATTAAAGCTTTCTATTGAATTTTTCAGTTCCATTATTGTATTCTTGATCTCTAGGATTTCTAATTTTTTATTGTTTCTATGTATTTGTCAAACTTATCATTTTGTTTATGAATTTTTTTTCCATATTCATTTAGTTTTCTACCCATGTTTTCTTGGAGTTCCCCAATTTTTATTAGTCATTTCATAGATCTCCATATCTTCTGAGTCCATTCTTGCAGCTTTATTAGGTTTTTTTTGGTGGTGTCATATTTCCTTGATTTTCGTAATCCTTATGTCCTGACATTGATGCTTGTGCATTTGAAGAGATGGCTACCTCTTCTGGCCTTTGAAAGTGTTCGTTGGTATTGATAGACCTTTACTATTTAGTCTAGTCTGAGATTCCAGATGGGTCAGCTGGCAGCAACCACAGACAGGCAGACTTTAGTGCTGGGTTATTTAGTTAAGCTGGGGTTGCTTCCTGTGCTCTGAGAGGGAATGGTACTTCTGCCTGTTCTACACAGTTTGGTTAGTCTACTGGCTGGACTCTGCCATCAGGTGGAGCTGCTAGCTGGGCTCTATGATTGTCTCTGATCAGGCAGATTTGCAGATCATCATCCCTGGCTGGGAAGTAGTATTGTTTGGGATCTGCAGTTGGGCACGGCCATGTGCTGGGCTCTGAGGCTGGTAAGATCTCTAGAGTTGCTGCTTTGTTACATGCGTGGGCAGGGCTAGAACCTATGCTTTACAGATACACGTGAACTTGCACTTACCTAGTGGCCTAGAGTAGGCTGAAGCCGAGCACCAAGGTTTAATGGAGTCTCCACTCAGTAGCTGGAGTTGAGCAGGACCAGGTGCTCCTTCCACAGGTAATCACTGACCTGCAGTCCTCCCCTGGTCTGGGAAGACTTAATGTGAGCACCAGAACATAGTTAAGTCCCGTTTCCATGGCTGGGATTGAGCAGGGCAAGATGCTCCCTCCACAGGTAGTTGCTAACCTACAATTACCTATCAACCTGAGGAAGACTTAAAGAGAGCACCCAGGCTGTGTGGGGAAGCTGGCTAGTGATTCAAACCTGGAAGACCCATGAACCTTGTTTCCTGTAGCGTAGTGCTGTTGGCTAGTCTCTGTTGCAGCACCTCCATTGGCCAGAATGCAGGGGAAACACCAAGGTTGGTCTCTGTGAGCCCGAACCCTATTCTTTGTTTCTTGTTGACCCCAGGTAATCTAGCCCTACCAGTACTTCCAGCGTTTCCCATGAGGCAAGACAAGAGTGAGTATTCTGCAAAGGATCCCAGAATTGTGGGGAGGCTGAATGTCTGATTCCAACTTACTTTCTCACTGTAGAAACCATGGGTCTCAGGGAAATCTCTGTGTGTGGAGCTGTGCCAGCTTGGGAAAGGGATGGTGTAATCAAAGAAAATCATTCCTCTTACCATTGGTTCATGGCTAGTCTCAGTTCATGGTCCAAGGGGGTGCCTCTGACTCATTCTAAAGTTCTAGATGTTCAGGATGGTCTTCTTGCATGTGGATATTGCTAGTCAGATTTCTATGGCAAGAAACAAAGCTGGAGAACTACTATTATGCCCTCTTGCTAACATCTCTCCTCTGTACATATATTTTTTTTTTAACAAACATCAATTTCAAAACATAACTCTGTAACAACATACAAACCCTCAGGACTGAAATCCTCTTTGACCCAGTAAGTAGCTAAGATTTTTACTCTACTTAGTCCAATTTTCTTGAGTGTTTTGTGAAGAGCCACATACACAGTATAATATCTTCTCTGAAAACCTTCTTCTAGTCTCTCACTTTGTGGTACTACATTGATGCTTAAAGTCACATTACATTCCCCCAAATATATGATTATCATGCTAAGTAGCTACCTGGGTTTTAATGATTCTGAGATTTCAAGCAGCTGATAGTATGGGAAGTTTAAGGAGCTCTGATAGCAGCTGAAATTCATTTTTCCAACTTTCTTCTGAAAATGGTAGCAACATAAAAGTGTTAACATTTAACGAGTGATTAATCTATGGTAGGCCTTATGCTAAATGGTTTACTTGCTTTATCTTACATTATTAGCCTCATAACAACTATTAATATCATCATTCCTACTTTACATGTGAGGAAACTAAAGGCTTAAAATGGTTAAATATCTTTCCTAGGTCCCATAACTAGTATGTGGTACAGCCCTAAATTAAACCCCAAACCTGAAAAATTCCAAAGCCAAGTCTCTTGACCATTATGCTTTAAAGAAAGTTTGAAATCTGGGACATCTTCTCCGTATACTCATCCGAGTGACTGAGCAGCCTCTGATTTTCTTGTTTATCAGTCTTAGCAGGTATGACACCATGTTTCCAAGCTTTTAAGGCTTTATGGCAATTGCTAAAGTATTAACTTTTGAAGGATTAGATTTAAGTCCAGTTATTCAATATCTAGGAAAATACAATTCCCTCATTCCTTCCTTTTCATTTCTTATCCTTATTTATCAATGTCCAGTTTTAAGAAGTGCTGTGATCTGAATATTCCTCCCTCCTCCCATTCATATGTTGAAACCATAACCCCCAAGGTGATGGTAATAGGAGGTGGGGCCTTTGGAAGGTGATTGAGTCATGCAAGCTCTGTCCTCATGGGATTAGTACCCTTGTAAAAGATGTGTCAGGAAGTTGCCTTGCCCCTTGTCCCATGTGAAGACACAGCAAGAAGGCACCGTCTATGAACCAGTCAGTGGACCATAGCCAGACACCAGATTTTCCATCACCTTGATCTTGGACTTCCCAGCTTCCAGAAGTGTGAGAAATAAATTTTTGTTGTTTATAGCATTAATACATATTTTGTTATGGCAGCTGCACGACCTAAGGAAGAATCATCACATCTCTTTCTTTTTCTTTTAAGTGTATTTTAAGCATGATTATTCCAAAGTCTGCCTCCTGAGTTATATTTTTACTTTTTTTCCTCCAGTCCCCATCCTTAATTCCCAGAAACCATTAATTTCTTTTTCATGTTTATGTATATATTTTTCACTTTGAGAATGCAATACAAATGAAATCATGCAATATGTGACCTTTGAGATTAGCTTCTCTCACTCAGCATAATGCCCTTGAGATTCATCCAATTTTTTGTGTATATCAATAGATTGTTACTCTTTATTGATGAGTACTATTACATGGTGTGTATGAATGCACTTTTGTTAACCATTCTCTTATTGAAGGACATCTGGCTTGTTTCCAAGTTTCTTTCCATTGCCAGTAAAGCTGCTATAACCTTTTGTGTAGAGGTTTTTGTGCAAATGTAAGTCTTCATTTATATGAGATACCTGCCCTGAATGTAATTGTTAGATCATATGATAGTTGCATGTTTAGTTTTTTAAGAAACTGCTAACTTGTTTTCCAGGGTGGCTATACCATTTTATATTCCTAGTAGCAATGCATGAATGATCCAGTTTTTCCACATCCTTATCAGCATTTAGTGTCATTACTATTTTTTATTTTAGCCATATTCTAGTAGTGATATCTCATCGTGGCATTCATTTCTATTTCTCCAGTGGCTAATGATGTTAAACGTCTTTTCATGTGCTTATCTGTCATCTGTATATTATCTTCAGTGAAATGTCTGATTGTCCTTTGCATATTTTCTATCTTTTTATTTTAGTGTTGAGGTTTGAGAGTTCTTTGTGTATCCTAGATACTAGCTATTTATCAGACATGGGGTTTGCAAATATTTTCTTCTGTAAGAAGAAAAGTCTGTAGCTTGGCATTTCATCCTTTTAACAGGATCGTTCGTAGAACAAATGTTTAAATTTTTTTTTTTTATTTCAGCATATTATGGGGGTACAGATGTTTAGGTTACGTATGTTGCCCTTGCCCCCCCGCCCTCCCTAAGTCCGAGTTTCAAATATGTCCATCCTTCGGGTGGTGCGCGTTGCACTCTTTGTGTATGCAAATACCCGTCACCTCCTCCCTCCTCCCTCCCCCTCCCCCTCCCCCTGCCCAACATCCAATAGATGTTATTCTTCTATGTGCACTTATGTGTTGATCAGTTAATACCAATTTGATGGTGAGTGCATGCTACAAATCTGATAAAGGGCTGATAACCAGAATCTACTTAGAACTCAGGAAAATCAACAAGAAAAAAATCAAACGACCCTATCAAAAAGTGGGCAAAGGACATGAACAGAAACTTTTCAAAAGAAGACAGACTAATGGTCAAAAAAACATATGAAAAAATGCTCAACATCTCTAATCATCAAGGAAATGCAAATTAAAACCACAATGAGATATCTTTTATCGCCAGTGAGACTGGCCTTTATCAAAAAGTCCAAAAACAAAAAATGTTGGCATGGATGCAGAGTGATGGGAACACTCATGCACTGTTGGTGGGATTGTAAACTAGTGCAACCTCTGTGGAAAGCAATATGGAGATATCTTAAAGAGATACAAGTAGAAGTACCATTCGATCCAGCAATCCCATTTCTGAGCATCTACCCAAAAGAACAAATGATACTGTATAAGAAAGACACCTGCACTCGAATGTTCGTAGCAGCACAATTCA
>CAUYRB010074717.1:0-15314 GCA_963574695.1 Propithecus perrieri
GTTGTCGTTCTCCCCTGAAGTGACAGATTGAGTTCGTTGAGGAGGTTGAATATGTCACACAAGTAAGCAAGTTTTGTGACCCATTCTGTGTCTCTGAGATGTGCCGCCAGTAGTGACTGTTTTTCTAAAAGAAATCTCTGGGGCGGCTCTTGTAACTCGAAAACTCTGGCCAGCGATCTACCTTTAGAAAGCATCTCACTTCTGTGTGTAAGAGAAGATGTGTGTGCTCTGCGTCCATCTCCTCGCAGAGCTGCTCAAACAGATGTGAATTAAGGGCATGTACTTTAATGTACTTGATAATTTTAATCACATCCTGAAAAACGTTGTTTAGTTCAGGTGACATTTTCCGACTAGCCAGCATTTCTCTATGGATGACACAGTGCGTAGACTCACATTCAGAAGTGACCTCCTTGACCTGAGTAGTGAAACCAGAAAGCCGTCCAGTCATGGCAGCCGCTCCGTCCGTGCATATATGACACAAAATGACCAATTCAGTTTTCCTGATATGTACTCATGCAGAGACTTGAATAGTTCTGCAGCTGTGGTGTTGGTTGACAACAAAAGTGCACATAACATACCCTCATGCACATCCTCCTGAAAAATATATGGCACGAAAATAAGCATTGTTGCCTTGTTGTCAACATCAGTAGACTCGTCAACCTGGATTATGTACCACGGTGACTCATTAATCCTCTCTAGCAATTGTGCCTCAGTATCCTCTGCTATTTCATCAATTGGTCTAGTTATGGTGCTAGCTGAAAGAAGAACACATGCCACCTTTTGAACTGCAGCTTCTCCTAAAAGTTCACAGCAAATGTCCTCAGCAGCAGGCAGGATCACCTCTTCACAATAGTAAAGGGCTTCTTAGCTTTAGCAATGCGGTAGCCACTAAGCATGATGTTCTCAGTGCACACATATTTGATGAAATGGTGGCCTTCAATAATTGCTTCTATTCTTCGTGTTCATGTTTTTTTCTTTTGGAAAACTCCAAAGGCTTGTCTTTCAATGCAGGGTGCTTGGTCTCCACGTGGTGAAGCAGCTTTGAAGGTTTCATAGCTTCGTTAGACAGCCAGTCACCACATATTATACAAATGGGCTTGGAGAATATGAATCACCTGTTGCAATGAGCCTGTAATTTAAGTAGAACTCTCGATATTTCCTTTAAATGCAGCTTTCACTTTGTTAGCAGTCTTACAGTCTTCTGCTATCTCATCATTTGGTCTTTCCCCTTTTTCAAAGAAGCTCTCCAGCAACATTTTTTACTCATCTTTGGTAGGGTTAGCTCGTGGTCTTACCAAAACTGTGTCTAAGACAAGTGTACAGTGCAGGAAAGAGGCGCAGATGGACATGGTAAGCAAAATAACAGACAGGCTGTGTGAGGACTAAAATAAGCGTTGATTCTGACTTACAGCTGCCACCAGATGCAGCTGCACAATTGAAGTAAGATGCTCACGTGCCACTATAAAGCCTGCCACCAGATGCAGCGTAATTGTCACTTGCTACTCACTGATAGGGTTTTGAGTGGGCAAGCAATTGATTTTTTGTGGTCTCTGTGTGGTCAGACCTCTCTGCTAATGATAATCTGTATTTGCAGCCGCTCCCCAGCGCTAGCATCACCGCCTCAACTCCGCCTCAGATCATCAGGCATTAGATTCTCATAAGGAGCACAACCTAGGTCCCTCGCATGCACAGTTTACAGGAGGGCTCATCCTCCTATGAGAATCTAATCCTGCTGCTGATTGGACAGGAGGCGGAGCTCAGGCGGTGATGCCAGTGATGGAGAGCAGCTGTAAATACAGATGAAGCTTCGCTTACTTGCCTGCCACTCACCTCCTGCTGTGTGGCCCATTCCTAACAGGCCTGGGGGTTGGGGCCCACAGCCCTAGACCACTGCTTCCAACCCAGACAATTGTGCCCCCTCCCTGGGGACATTTGGCAATGTTTAGAGACATTGTTGATTATCAGGACTGGCAGTCTTGCTACTGGAATATAGTGGGTAGAAGCCAGGGGTGCTGCCAACACACCCTACCATGCACAGGAGAGCCCCCCCCAACAAAGAATCCAAGGTCAGTATCAGTAGGTCAATGAGGGGACTCTCAGAGGCTGGCCCTACAGCACTCAGGGTACTTTGAAGATAAGGCAGCCAAAGCTTGCACATTTATAACCCCTGAGACACGTTCTCACTATTTCTGAGTAAGAAAAACATCTTCCTTTTAGAGGGAGACAGAAGAGAGTATGAATTAAAAGATTCTAGCCTAGAGAATAAAAAATATCTCCTGCCTATCCCAGAAATTAGGAGCAATTAGTACCTAATAAAGGCTGTTGATTATGATGCCAATAAGGTTAATGACACCGCTGATGATTTTGCAACTCATCCCTCCGTTGAATAGTGTAGGGCACTATTTTTAGCTTAATATTGAACTCTCTTTGGAATCCTTTGCAAATTCATTTTTTGTAAATCTACTGATACCTCTGAAGACATGTATGTGGATGTTCATAGAAGCATTACTCACAGTAGTCAAAAAGTGAAAACAGTCCAAATACACATCAGGTGTGGAACTGATAATCAAAATGTGGTAAATCAGCACAATGGAATATTATTTGGTAATAAAAAGAAATGACAGGCTGGGCACTGTGGCTCACACCTCTAATCCTAGCACTCTGGGAGGCCGAGGTGGGAGGATTGCTTAAGCTCAGGAATTCGAGACCAGCCTGAGCAAGAGTGAGACCCTGTCTCTAGTATAAATAGAAATAAATTAGCCAAACAATTAAAAATAAAAAAATTAGCTGGGCACAGTGGCGAGTGCCTGTAGTCCCAGCTTCCTGGGAGGCTGAGGCAGGAGGATGGCTTGAGCCCAGGAGTTGGAGGTTGCTGTGAGCTAGGCTAATGCCACGGCACTCTAGCCTGGGCAACAGACTGAGAATCTGTCTCAAAAAAAAAAAAAAAAAAGGAATGACAACATGAATGAACCTCAATAATATGAAGCTAAGTGAAAGGAGCCAGACACATATTAAGATCACATATTATATAATTTGATTAATATGAAACGTCTTTTAAAAAAAGGCAAATCTACAGAAAGAGCAGATCATGGTTGCCTCACACTGGGAGAGGGTCCCTAGGGTTGGAGAGGAGATTGACCACAGATGGGCACGAAGGATATGTTTGAAGTAGTGGAAATGTTCTAAAATTGGATGGTGGTGATAAAATTGCACAACTCTGTAAATTTACTAAAAATTATTAAATTGAATACTTGAAACAGGTAAACTTTCATGATATGTAAATTATACCTCAATAAAGCTCTTACCAAAAATCTATTGGACTTGGAAGGATTTTTTTCTGATATTTGGTAGGAAATGTAGAAACACTTAATTGGAAAAAATTATATCTATGTCCTAGCCCTGAGTCTGCCCATAATTAACTGCATTACTGAAGGAAAGGCACTGATTTGCTCCTAGACTCAGTTTCCCCATCCGTAAACTGATGATAGCCCCTGAGGTACTGTTTGTCTCTCACACCAGGAGATTTAGTTAACTGACTGCTCGCATTTCAATAGGAAGAGCAGATGGCTGCAACTTAACTCAAGAGCCCGGGTGGTCACTTCACAACGATTAAATCATGCTTGAAGCCACTTTGGTTTATAGAGAACGGAGTGATTGTTCCAACACAAGTGAAGTCCAGCACCACTGGATAGCTGAAGCAATCTCTCCCCAAAACTCACCCTGCCTGAGGTCAGGAGGGGCTCTCCTTCCAGCCAATATCCCACAGGGTCACAGGCAGAGGATGTCTGCCAGGGAAGGGCCAGGGCAGGGTCTCTCATCCACACTTCCTGCTTCTGGGGCAGGTACCTGCTCGTCCACGGAGGCTTCTCTCCCCTTTCCAACCCTGGCCACAGTGTCAATTTCCCTGCTCTGGACAACAGCTGGGACATGCAGTGTAAACCAGAGCCCAGTGCTGTGGCAGGACACTGCCTTCCCTCACCAATGCCTGTTAGATTGTCTCGCCAGTTCACCACATGTCACTGGGTGCTCAGAAAAGCACTGATCTACCCTGTATCACTTTTAGGTCATTAAAACAACAAAACAAGGGGCCACCCTGACTCAAAATATTTTCCAAAATATAATCACTTTTCCATTCATGAATTCCCACCCATGTCACACACAGTGTCAACTCAATAACCAAGTATCAATGACAATCACAGGTCCCCATTTATCTAACAAGATGATCTGCCAAAGAGAATTCCCTTAGGACGGTGAGGAGATTCAGTCATTCTGTGTCGAATTGGGAAGATGAGCTAAGAAAGCCTTCCCTCCCGTACTTTATACCTGGAATCATTAGACAGAGGGTCCACCCCGTGTAGCAGCTGTTGCCAACACTGATTACAGAGTATGTTGTGATGAGAACAGTAGACTGAGAGATAAACAGCAGTCCAGAAGTACTGAATTATTTCTTTTACTAAAACAACCCATCTGTGTCCTTTCCTACCATATCGTTTCACTGATCCTCTGCAACTCTGTCGCTACATCACTAAATTAGGGGGCATAATTCTCCCAATTAAGCATTTAAGTCAAACAAGAAGAAGAGAGAAAAGAAACATCTCCCAGCATCTTTTGCTAAACTTTAAAGAAACTGAAGACTTGTTCCTGCCAAACGGTAAGTGCTAAATCCCAAGGGCTGTCACAGCTTCAAACAAGCTCACAGATGTTTGTTCTCAAGCACGTTTTCCTCTCAATGGCATTTTGAGGGTATTATAAACTTCCTGACACAGAATTTCAGTGGAAGCATTTTTTTAAAGATTATTTTGTTATCATAAAAAAAAAAAAACTAACAAGCATTTGTGAATATACGTTGGACTATACGAAACAACAAATGAGATTTTGCAATGTAGGAAAGGGTAGCAACTGCAAAAGAGAGTTTGCTCACATTCAAACCTGGACATGAACCTTAGAACAGGCCCATTTCTTTCCTCTTTTGGCACACCTCCTCCTGATTGCTCCTGGTATAGACCAGAGATCTGAACCAGGGGTGATTTGTCCCCAAAGAAACATTGAGCAATGGCTGATGACATTTTTGGCTGTCACGACTGGGGATGCTACTAGTGTCTAGTGGGTAGAGGCCAGGGAAGCTGCTCAAAATCCTCCGATGCACAGGAAAGCCCCCCACGACAGAACCATCCAGCCCAAAGCATCAATAGTGTGGAGGCTGAGAGACCCTGGTATAGACAGAATGTAACTGTATCCAGGTTCAGACCACTGTGACTAAGACATGTTTTCAGTCTGTGCTGAGCTTACAGTTTAATCTTAGGGCAAACACATAAACATACAGTCCCAGTGTAATGCACATGGCTCTCCAATACAGGGGCCCTTGCACTGGGGGCTCCATCTTGGAAAGAATGGGGAGATGTAGTTGACACAGTTAAGGGCTAAGGAAGGGCCTCCTAGAGGACATGGGCCTGCAATGGAAGATGAGTAAAAATTGGCAAAACTAAGGAGAGTGAGAAGGACAAGATATATGGGCACCTCCATGCAGCTATACCTGGCCAGATGTAGGGGAAGGAAAGGAAAGCCCAGCTTCTGCAGGGTCGGGGATGCAAGCTGGGCTTTCTCTGGTGGGTCATGGTCCCAAGGGTCGTGACCCTGGAGGTCATCACTTCTGGGCCTTCTCATGCCACCTCTCTGTCACTATCCACTGGCTCTGTTATAGACTAAGTGCTTGTGTCCCCCCAAAATTCATATGTGGAAGCCCTATACCCCAGTGTGATGGCATTAGGAGGTGGGGTCCTTGGGAGGTGATTCTATTTAGATGAAGTCATTAGGGTAGAGCTTCCCCATGATAAGATTAGTGCCCTTATAAGAAAAAGAAGAGAGACCAGCTTTTCTTCTCTCTACTATGTGAGGGTACAGCACAAAGGCAGCCATCTGTAGGCCAGGAAGAAAGCCTCCCCAGAAACCAACACCCTGATCTCGGAGCTCCAGGACTGTGAGAAATAAATGACTACTGTTTAAGCAACTAAGTCTATGATATTTTGTTATAGAAGCCCAAGCTAACTAAGAGAGAAATTTTTACCAAGATGTAGAGTGCCGCTGTCACAAATACCTAAAAATGTGGAAGCAGCTGTGGACCTGGTAGTGGGTAGGGGCTGGAAAAAGCCAGGATTGCCAGGAAGGGGATGCCAAAGGGATTCTGATGAGAGCTCAGAATGCAGAGAGGAGAGCTGCAGAGACAGCCTCCATCTTCTTAGAGAACATGTAAATAATCATGAACAGAATGTTCATAGAAATATAGACAATAAAGGCCATTCTGATGAAGTCTCAGATGGCAATGAGGAACATGTTATGAAGCAATGAAGAAAAGGCAATCTTTATTACAAAGTGGCAAAGAACTGGGGTAACTTGTGTTCATGTTCTAGTGTTCGGTGGAATGTAGAACTTGCCAGCAATGAAATTGGATATTTAGCTGAGGAGATCTCTGAGCAAAGTGTTGAAGGAGCAGCTTGGTTCCTCCTGACAGCATATTGTAAAATGTAAACAGAGGAAAAGAATTGAAGAAGGAATTGTTAAGCAAAAAGGAACCAGAACTTAGAGACTTGGAAAATTCTCAGCCTACTACATTGCAAAAAAAATGAGATAGAATATTTGGAAGAGGAGGGGCTGACTGACCATTTGATAATGTGACTAGTGTGAGTATGAACCATGGAACTAATCAGCCAACTCAACAGACGCCAGAAATATAGACGGGATCTTGCTGGCAGAAACACTGCCAGCTGGAACTAAAGGAAACAGAGAGAAGGACGGAACGAAGGAAGGCTGCAAACGTGCCGTTCCTCAGGGGAAGGGTGAAATGCTGTGGGAGGGAATCCACTCCCACCACAGGCTCAGGGGGTGAACCTAGCTCCTCCGTGGTTTCAAAGGGTGGGGCTGCCTGTCTCATCTAATAGGCCAGGGTGTTCCCACCTAGTGCCTTGTGGGTGCAGCCCCATGGAGCTGAGTGAGCTGGGCCACCCACCCCTTCCTGCTGTTGGAATGATGCTGCCAGCAGGCCAGCAGGTCAGGACATCAGAGCATTGCACCCAAGAGGATTATTCTCCAGCCTTAAGGTCTAGTAGAATTTGCCTTGCTAGGTTTTAGATTTCCTTGGGACCCACTACTCCTTTCTTCTTTTTCATTTCTCTTTTGGAATGAGCATGTCTACCCCATGCCTGTCCCATGATAGCATTTTGGAAGCACATAACTTGTCTGGAAGGACATAACAGGCTCATAGCTAGAGAGAAATTTTGTCTCAGGACGAATCATACCTCGACTCTCATTCATATCTGATTGAGATAATATTTAGATTAGACAATGGACTTTCGGCTTTAACTTTGATGCTGGAACAAGTGAAGACTTTGGGGGCTGTTGAGATGGAATGAATGTATTTCGCATGTAAAAACAACATGAATTTGGAGGAGGGCAAAGGTAGAATGTTACGGACTGAATGTTTATATCCCCTCAAAATTCATATGTAGAAGCCCTAACTTATTGTGTGATGCTCTTAGGAGGTGGGGCCTTTGGGAAGATATTAGGTTTAGATGAGATCATGAGGATGGAGCCCCACAATGAGATTAATGTGCTTATAAGAAGAGAAAGACACACTAAGCCCTGTGAGGACACAGCAAAAATGTATCCATCTGCAAGCCAGGAAGAGGGCCCTGTCCAGACCCAACCATGCTGGCTGGCATCCTGGTGTCAGGCCTCCAGAACTGTGGGAAATAAATGTCTGCTGTGTAAGTCAGGCAGTCTATGATATTTTCTTATAGCAGCATGAACAGACTAAGACAGACCCTGTATTCTTTTCACTTTTCTCCATGACCAGCTTAGAATCCTTGAACCACTAATAAAAATCACCACCTTGATCACACTCTCATTCATTTCCTCCTCTCTCCTTTCATTAGCAATGCCTATTAATACCTTCATTCTTAACCAGAATCTCTCTGTATTCCTCCTTACAGCTGCATGCAAATCTATAATTGTCTCAAAATAAAAGATGTAATTTAAAAAAAAGAAACACCTTAATCCTGGATGATGCCAACTGTCTTATGTGCCCAAAAGTGAACAACTAAAGTCTCTGGAGACTCTATCAGGCTCACTGTGATCACAGACCTTGCATGGAGCCTGTCCCACTAGTGCTTTCCCTCTCTTTCACTTTTATTCTTCTACTACTTATTCTCACGTGTGTGAAACACATGTAGACCAGAGGCTTGAATTTGCCTTGGTCTCGGGGGCAGCATGAGCCCACTTTTAGCATGTGTGCAAGAAGGAGCTATACCCACCACTCTTCTATAGACACCAATCAGTCCTCTGTTTCTACCACCTGATGAAAGACAAGTCACCAATGTATCTTCATCACCAAATCCAAAGGATGTGAATGAGATATTACTTGACTTCTCATTAGCATTTGACATATTCCAATCTTTGAAAACATTCTGTTCTCTTGACTTCTTAGTCCCCTGTGGCAGGATGTGAAAGTCTCAGCCTGTATGAATATAGAAACTTAACCGTTCTGGGTTTTATTATGCTCGTTTTGTGTTGCAACTGAGGGATGAAATAGAAGGGTCTCCCCTCACTTCCTGAGGAGGTTGGAAGATATATGCCTCCTCGGCCTCCACGGAAAGGCCAATCATACCTTTACTACTCTGGCTCTGAGTTCAATGGGCCATGAGGAATAAGAAGTGGATTTCAGGGGCCTTGGGGGAATAAAAGTTTGGAGTGAGGATGCACAAGAGAGCTGAGGGAAGGATGCGGAAGAAATGGAGAGATTACTGTCAATTGGGACACCTGGCAGTGAGGAGCTGACATCTGGGAACTGCTGAGAAGGGGGAGGACTCATGTCC
This sequence comes from Propithecus perrieri, assembly GCA_963574695.1. Classification (NCBI taxonomy): domain Eukaryota; kingdom Metazoa; phylum Chordata; class Mammalia; order Primates; family Indriidae; genus Propithecus; species Propithecus perrieri. Next base: position 8,868 of record CAUYRB010074717.1, read on the forward strand.
AGGAAGCACTGGGAAAGTGGACCTATCAGAATGCCATGGCAAGAGGCATTGCTTGAGTGCCCAGGAGGCCAGTGAGAAATGAGCTTTGCCTGACGATCACCCAGCCTCCTTTCTACAGAGAACTTTCCACCACCTGCACATGAATGGCTTCCCTTTGTCTATACCCACACCAGAGAGAGCTCCTCTCTGTCTGTTATCAGTACATTACCCAGTGACTGATCAGCACGAAGGCTCCCAGACATGCCTCAAGACTGTGTCTGGTTCCCATCCCAGGACCCCGTGGGGATGTTCCCTGCTATGTCCTAAATGTTTGTGTGCCCCCAAACTTCATATGTTAAAACCTAATCTCCAAGGTGATGGTATTATGAGGTAGAGACTTTGGGGAGAGGATTAGGTCATGAGGGTGGAGCCCTCACAAATGGGATTAGTGCCGTTGTAGAAGAGACCCCGGGGAGTTGTCTTGCCAGTTCTACCACATGGGGATACAGCGAGAAGATGCCGTCTATGAACCAGGAATTGGCCCCCACCAGACGCTGAATCTCCTGGCACCTTGATGTTGGACTCCTCAGCCTCCAGAACTGTGAGAAATAAATTCCTCATTTATCAGCAATCTAAGGCATTTTGTTACAGCAGCCAAATGGGCTCAGAATCTCCTCGCATATTTAAAAAAACCCACACCCATAAACTTGGAGTGGGGTCTGGTCAGAAAGTGGATATTCCCTGCCCCCTAAACTTAGTAGGAGAGAGGGACAAAACATACAAGCTCAAGGTCCAAGAGCTAGGACGTTTGTTTGTAAGCCTCCTGTTACACTGCCTCCTCCAGCTCCTCCTCTGACTTCGTTGGATGCTTTGTTCCATCTCCTTTGCTGGCTCTTCCCCTTCATCTAACCCTTAAATGATGGGTCCCTCAAGACTAGTCCTTGTTTCTTCCTCTCCTACCTAGATACGCACATCCATTACCATGACTTTAACAATATCCACATTCTGAGGAGTCCAAATTGAATTACATTCAGCCTTCACCTCTGAACTCTAGGTTTAGATACCCAACTACTTACTTCATGTCCACACTTGTGTGTCTCACACACATCTCAAACTTAACATGTCCAAGATGACAGGGCCCTTATGACGTGTTCCTACCTATCTCTCCAACCAATTGCCAAGCCATTCTCCCCCTCAACCCTCTAAGACAATAGCATTTTGTACATTCTTTCAGTTCACAAGCACAACGTACCCTTTTTCATCACAGGGCCTTTGCACATGATATTGCTTCTGCCCCCCAACCTTCTCCACCCCATGTTACTTGTTCTTTTTGTCATTATTTGAACAGTCACCTTCTCAGAAAATACACCTCTCTTATTTTTTATGAATGTACCCTCTATAGCATTAGTCACCATGCATATTTACCCATATTGTCTTTCACCTCCCACTAACCCATAAATTTTGTGAAGGCAAAGACTATACTACATTCTTAGTACTCGGGACACTGCTTGGTCCATAGAAGGTGTTTGACAAATGTTTATTAATGAAGGAATGGTGGGGATTGTAGCTAAGACGGATATAAACAGGGAGAAGAAATTGGAGCAGTGTACAGAGGCAGGTAAGATGATGAATTTCACTTTACATATGTTGAGCTTGGAGAACCTAGAGGACAGATGGATGGACTAATCCAGGAGATGATTGGGCACATGAGTGTGAAGGGAAGGGAGGCCAGAGATAAAGACATAGGTATGAGGTCCACAAAACTATGGCCAAAGCCATGGATGAGAATGAGGTGGCTTCAGCAGAGTCAGTAGAGAGAGAATAGGGAACCCAGAAGAGAACCATGGAAAACTACTTAGAGGGGACCTACTGCTCGGTCACCACTCTCCCACCGCTTCCACCAAGTCCTCCCACCTAACCCTTCTGTCTTGTCTAGAATATGAAGCCAAGAACTTCAAACAGGGAAGAAATGCCAGCAGAAACAGTGATGGAGACCTTGTATGCATTCTTTCTCCCCCACCTTCTGTGACCTCTGCCTATTTCCAGCAGAATTGGATAGATCCTCTGGGGAGTCTCAGTCCACACCTGTGTGTGGACCTACATAAGAGCTGAGGGGAGCAGGTAATATTAACCCTATCAGGCACTGCAACTACTTGCTCTTGTCAGTTATCAGTCCAAAAAATTGAGGAACCCCTTAATGTGAGTCACCCTGGTAGGTACAGGAAGTGAGCAGTGACCAAAACTGCCTGCAGATAGTTGGCAGTCAGTGAAAGTGGGTAATTAGGACTGTGGCCGGGTAGTGGAGACTGCCTCCTGGATAGTTTCTTTCTCCTCGGTTTCAGTTTGGCATGTAGCTGCCTGGAAAGAAACTACATTTCTCAGCCTTGGTGTGGAATAAGTTTCAGCAATGGGATGTGAGCAGAAGTGAGGGATATCAGTTGGTTGAACTGTGTCCCTCAAAATCCACACATTGAAATCCTAACCACTGGTACCTCAGGATATGAACTTACTTGGAGACAGAGTCTTTAAAGAGGTGATCAGGTTAAAATGAGGTCATTTTTAATGAGGACCTTATCCAATATGATTGGTGTCCTTATAAAACGGGGAAAACTGAACACATAGATGCCCAGATGCCCACAGCAGGAAGACAATATAGAGACAGAGGAAGAAACAGCCATCTACGAGCCGGGTCCTTCCCTCACAGCCTCAGAAAGAACTAACCACGACCACTTGGTCTTGGACTTCTAGCTTCCAGAATTGGGAGACAATAAACTTCTGTGGTTTAAACCACCAGTCCGTGATACTTTATTATAGCAGCCCTAGAAAACTAACACAGAAACCACTTCCAGTTGGTAACTCTAGAGAGGGAGGCACAGGGACTTCTTTTCCCCTCCTTGCTGGCCTGAGGATGACTAGATCTGGAGCAGCCAAAGGTAGAAGCCACGTGTTACGTTTCTCAGAGCCATAACCCTGCTGACAGAGCACCCTAGATGCACCCCTCTGGATAGTTATGGAAAAGAGAAAGGTCTATTTTTCTAAACCACAGTGTTTTGGGTCTCTTTGTTACCGTATAGTTTCTTTAACCTATATCCTGATACATTTTGCATAATGGCCATGGCTAGCTGTAAATAAACTCATGTATGACTTCCAAAGAATGTTGGAAATGAATTATATTTGACCTCTTACCATTATTGCATATGCTACATCATATTCATAGAAGTTAAAGTATATCCTGGCATAGCCGTCCCAGCCTCCTAGACCTCCAGTCTGGTTGGTCTTGTCAACTCTAACCTGGTTTTCATTGTCAACATCATCTCTCTTCCCATTTGCAGACCACTCAAAACATCTCTTCCAAGATGTTCCATTCATATCCCCTTAGCCATTGTATTCCCTTTATTTCACTCCAATCCAGTTTTCAAGTTCAAAATGCATTCTAGCATACAATCCTGCCAATGCGCAATTCTTTTCTTTCCAACTCAGACACAACTGGATGTGACTCAGCCATCATCATTATAGGTAAAGCACTTTCCCAGAACTCATGTACCATTGCTCTGTCTTTCACTGGGCATAGAGCCCCCTTTGATGTTGAAGAGATTTCTTCCTGTGTTAGAATTCAGAGACAGTGGGATTTGGTTGAGATTTTTTTTATCTTTTTTAATGTTGATGTTAAAATACAGATTTATTTTAATTGATATCTACATGCCTGACTTTTCTTAGTCAATAGAAGTAAAAGAAAAAAAGACAAAAAAAATTCTAACACAAAATGCTAACTAAATTCTGTCTTACTTTAAGGAAAGTCCATGGCAAGAATTTTCTCTTATCTAAGCTTGAATATACCGAGTGAAAATTTTGAACATCAATCACTGGTTCCTTCAGGGTTTTTATTATGATCTATTCCATTGTTCCTGAGCCTTTTTTCTCGTCCAGATATCTTATGAAAGTTCAAATAGGGGATCCATTCTACATTCCAGATCAAAATTAAAAATCACTGAAGCATTTGTCTACAAACTAATCAGTCAGTCCTATACTCTTTTTTTACTCTAGAACGAAGGGCAATGTGGATACACCGGAATCATTCAACAACGATATCACTTACCTTCTCCATACCCATTTTTACTTCCTTACTTTTTGGTGGCTCAATGGACTAAGCAGAAGATGAAATATGGAAAAATCATATTTTATTCCCTGGATCTGTCAGAGAACGAGTGTACGACCTTGGGGAGGGGGAAATATCCTTTCTCTGACTTTGCTTCCTCATTTGCAAAACAAGGAAAGCAAAGTCCCACTAAATTAGTAATAAATTATCTCATTACTGAGTGTAAACACTGTTATTGTTTAGCATTTATTTCTACAATCTGTCAGGATGTTTTGAAATTTCTGCATGAAATATACAACTTAATGCAATGTTTCTCCTCTCTCTCACACATGCTGTCGGAGAAGGCGAGGCAGAATGGTGAGCACATGAGTGATGTAAATGAAATACTGTTTAATTTATTTTCACATGGATAAAAGAAAATGTAATTAAGCTCCCTAAAAGCCTTCCAAATAAACTTCCCTTGCGGAAGGGCTGGCAAAGGAGGTGGTCACTGATCAAAGTAGCACATCAGATTCTTGACACTTGGAGACGAGGCTAGAGTAAGGTAGCAGCCGGCAGAAAATCAACAATAGTGGAAGCTGGAGATGTCACAGGAGGGAGGGAAAGAACCAGCAATATGGTCAGATGCTGGTCAACACCGAGAAACACACAGACACCACGTCTGAAGCTTGGGCTCAGATTTACAATTGGTGTGAGCGCTCGCTCTCTCTCCCTCTCTCTCTCTCGCTCTCATTCTTTCACTTTCCTCTTCATGCACAATTAAATGTGTGCGTATGTCTATATTTCTCATGTGTGTCTATATATATATATATATATATATATATATATATCTCCTATGTTTTTATTTAATGATGAAAAGCCAAGATATCAGTATGAAACCACAAAGAGAGAGAGAGAGAGGGCACTCCCTACAGATCTGCAGACCCCTAGAGAAAGATTTCCTTCTGTTACATATGCAGGCTACCAAGGGTAGCAGAGAATCCACAGCAAATAATATCCACTCAAGAGTCTGTATTGTTCATTTGTTAAAATCTGGTCCCTGACGAAAACAGGACCCTAGTAGGAAAAGGACAACTATGAATATAAAGACTCAACATCCCACATATATTTCTGGTATAATCAAGTTATATTTGCAAACTCGTTAGTAAACCCCACAAAATAAATGTTCTTTGTATTTGTTCCAAAATTCTTGCCCTTCAGTATCTTCAAGCTAAAATAAAACCGTCTTTCTGTCTCAGGACTCTATAATTCCACCTGCCTTGGAATGGCAAGAATGGGAAGTGGTCACCTTCTCAGGATCATGAGTGTTCCTGAAATTCACCCTTCAAAGAAACAGGCATTCTTATCCTTTTTAAAATACAGATGTGCATGCTCCAGCTAATCAACAGCCTGAACACACAGAGGGACCAGATTTGAATTGATTGTGGGACTAACTCTTATGTAGCAATAGAGACAAAATCATCAAGTTGTAAACTTCCTCTCTCAAAGATTGTATGTCTTTTTCATAAAAATCATAAAACAAAATCATGAGTTTCCATTAAAAAGTAAATATTTTATGATCTATAGTTTACCAACTGCCACCTACACTGTCTCAATTATTTGCTTTCTTCTTTTTCACCATGATCAAACATGCTACGAAGTCTCAACTCCAGCACACTACTTTTGAAAAGACAGTATACAGTGTTAATCTGCCATAAAATCATATGTTAGAATGGGTGGTAATCAATTACAATCGATTTTTGGCTCATTGTCTTTCAAACAAAGACAGTGAAGATCTGAAGCATTCTGTCGTTAAACTACGATTTTGAAAACTGAAGTAAACATAAAGCAACGACCAGGAATGGAGCAGAATTAAAGCACAATATAAAATCTCTATAATAAAAACAGTCTTTGAATCACAGATGAACATAAATTGAAAAAATCTATTGCTTGTTTTTTTGTAGACATTTCTCAGGATAGTGTTATACTACCATTCATGGGAGATGTTTATCAGAAATAGTCAGAAATACTGTATCTCAGGGAGAAGCATTTCCTTACCAGGTGAAATGAAAAGCAGTGTTACTGGAAGCATTCTAATCATCAAGTGCTCTTAGCCCATTTTGGAAGGTCTTTGGTAAAAGTTATCCACAAGTGTACACGAGAGCAATGAAACATCCAAGCAGTTCATCATTCTAATAACAACATAATTGGTAATTTACACATTTTAAATATAACCTTCTACCAAGCTTGTCACAAAAGAAGACAGAATAATGGCCAGCAAACATATAAAAAAATGCTCAACATCTCTAATCATTAGAGAAATGCAAATCAAAACCACAATGAGGTATCACCTAACCCCGGTGAGATTGGCCTCTATCAAAAAAACACAAAAC
>CAUYRB010074722.1:0-83683 GCA_963574695.1 Propithecus perrieri
GTGGGCTAGGATGACACCGCTGCACCCTAGCCTGGGCAACAGAGTGAAACCCTGTCTCAAAAAAAAGAAAAATGAAAGAAAGAAAGAAAGAAAGAAAGAAAGAAAGAAAGAGAGGAAGAAGAAGGAAGGAAGGAAGGAAGGTAGGAAGGAAGGAAGGAAGGAAGGAAGGAAGAGGAAGAAAGAAAGAAAGAAAGAAAGAAAGGAAGGAAGGAAGGAAGGAAGGAAGGAAGGAAGGAAGGAAGGAAGGAAGGAAGGAAGAAAATAAGAGAAAGAAAATCCCTCTATTCTAGAGGGAAGGGCAGGAAAGAGTCCTGGGTCCAGGATGCCATACCAATATCATCAGAGGTCTCCTACTGCTTTGCACATGAGAACTACTCTCCAGTATAAGACCTGCCACAGATACAAGACAGAGTTTGGCTGCCACAGTGAGAGAGACATGGACAACAAGAAAGCTAAACCCCTGAGACACAGGCTCTGATTAGGAGGCTTGACCAGGACAATAGCAACATACTTCTTCCCCCTACCCATCAACCTAGAGAGCACCAAGTGACAAGCAAGAGGAAGAACAAGTTCGTGGAGAGTGGAGAATGACCCCTGTATTGCACAGGTATGCAGGGATGGCTAAAGCTGAAAGTGAAGTACTAGCACCAAAATAAACCCTCTGGCTCCCTGTTTTCAGTCTAAGCACAAGGCAAGAGCAGCCCAGTGATAGAGAGATTTGAAGACTATGATACACTAAAGGTAGCTATACCAGATCCTGCTCAACTTCCGGCTACATTGACTCAACTTCCCCCCCGCCCACACACACACAAATGGTTTGGTTGAATAGGAGGTGAGCCCATTTTCAGGCATAAATATATTTTACTATGTCTCTACTGTTCTAAATACGATGTACAACAATTAGTTGAAAACTATAAGACCCATAAAAAGGTGAGAAAAACAATCCATTGACAAAAGACAAAGAAGTCAACAGAACCAAATTCAGAGATCACTCAGATATTGGATCAGAAAAGGAGTTTAAAATTACTGGGATAAATATTTTTATAAATCTAGTGGGAAAAGTGGACAACATGCATGAATGTATGGAGATTTCAACAACGAGAGGGCAACTATAAGGAAGTGAAATGGAAATGCTAGAAATAAAAAATACATTATCAGACATGAAGAATTACATTGACAGGCTTATAGTAGACTGAATATAGCTGAGGAAAAACTCAATGAGTGTAAAGACAGGTGAGTAGAAATTAGCCAAACTGAAACACAAAGAGAAAAATGAGTGAAAAAGACAGAACAGGGCATCCAAGAGCTGTGGATAATATTAAAAGTCCAACATACCTGTAATTGGAGTCTCCAAAGGAAAAGAGAAAGAGAACAGGATGGAGAAAATTTGGGGGTTGAGATTTTCCAAAAATAAAGATATTAAGCCAAAGATTCAAGAAGCTCAGAGAATCCAAACCAAGATAAAAATAAAAAAATCAAAAAATCATATTCATATTCAAAATGTTGAAAATCAAAAATAAAGAGAAAATCTTGAAGTAGTCAAAGATAAAATAACATTACGTACATAGAAACAAACATAAGAATGACAACAGACTTATCAGAAATCACATAAGCAAAAAGCCAATAGAATGACATCTTTAAAGCATTAAAAGAAAAAAGAAAAAAAAAGAAGTCCATCAAACTAGAATTCCATACTCAATGGAAATAAGTTTCAAAAATAAGGGCTTCATGAATAAAGATCTTTCTTAGACAAATAAAATACGGGAGAACTCATTGCCGGCAGACCTGCACTATAAGAAAATTGAAGGGAAGTTCTTGAGACAGAAGGAATGATACCAGGCAAAAACTTGAATCCATATAAAGAAATAATGAGTTATAGGTGATAAAAATAAAGGTGAATATAAAACTTTTTCCTTGTTCTAATTATTCTTGAAGATAATTGAATGTCTAAAGCAAAAATAGTAACAATATATTGTGAGATTTGTAACCATACAAAGGTAAAATATATGACAACAATAGCACAAAAGATGAGAGGGAGGAGTTGGAAATAAACTATTGCAAGGCTCTTACACTATACAAGAATTGATATAATATCATTTAAGGTAGAACTTGATAAATTAAAGCTGTCAATTATATACCTTAAGGCAATCACTATGTTTTAAAGGGATAAAACTAATTAAAAAATAGTGAACACAAAGTGGAATAAAACATACTTAATTCAAAAGTAGTCAGGAAAAAAGGAAGAAAGCAAAAATGAAGAGAAAGAACAAAGAGAAAAATGGTAAATTTAAATCCAACCATATTAAAAATTACACTAAATTCAAATGCTCTAAACACCCAATAAAACAAAGAGACTGCCAGATTAGTCAAGAAAGAAACCCACTTTAAATATAAAAACATACATTAACGTAAGCTTGAAAAAGATCAGTAGACCTCATCTTAAAATCTCTGGACCACTTGTGGTTCATGCTGAGAGAAAGGGAGTTTTCCAGCTATTTTTCATAGTTCACAAAGATAGTTAGACTTTTGCTGCCTTGAGGGTGATGCACTATCACTAGGGCATGCTTTCGAACTGTCTTTCCAAAATATCCATGGCCAAGTTATACAATTTTATGCACATAGTCTCACTTAACGCTACTTCTACCTCTTTATAAAAAAGTGCTTATTCATTCAACTTATTCGATGTGTGTTTGAGTGCCTACAATGGGCCAGACACTGTGCTAGGAAGTCACTGGGATTATTGCAGTAGCTGTGACCACAGCTGACCACAACTGAATGGTCAGATGATGACCAGCTGTACTCTTGTTGGTACCCTCTTTAACTAGCTAAACTATTTAACCACAGCTATTTATTTAAGATTTACTCTTCAAAACCCACCATGTACTAGGGATAAAAACATGAATAAGATTCATTCTCTGTCCTGAAGGAATTCACATATGGCTGACATCTGTGTGACAAATGAAGGCATCAATGATTACCCAAGCAACCCCTTAGAATAAATACGTTAATGTCTGTGAAGACCCTTTGTAAACTGAAAATAATAGCTAACATGTACTTAATATACACTATGCAATTATGCTAGATGCTTTACATGAATTAGCCCCAGGCAGGCAAATATACTATGCATTATAAGCTATTATTGTGCTATATTAGAATTTGATGTCAATGGAGCCCAGCTCTGGGTCAGTCTGCAACAGAGTCTTATCAGTGCTTCTTCCCAAGGTCACTGATTGGCCAGCCACCTTATCAACACACACTTCTGTTCACAGTACTCTCTGCATCTGAGTGAGCCTAGATCAGGATAATTCCATCTCCACAGATGGTAAACAACTGCTGACAGAAGAGAAACCAGTCATCTCCAACTGAGTTGCTGAAGACACTAAAGAACAGGCACAATCCCCAACTCACACACAAGCTGTCTGCAAAGGTAATTTGCAAAGCAAGGGTTAATTATCAGAGAGCTAGCTTCCCGAGCCAGGTCACAGCACTAGGGAGGTGCATTATTAGAAGCTGAATTGTGTCCCCCGTGATGGTTAACTGCAGGTGTCAACTTGACTAGGTGAAGGGATGTTCGGATAGCTGGAAAATATTATTTCTGGGTGTCTCAGGGTGGGTGTTTCTGGAAGCATTTAAATCAGTAGACTGAATGAAGAAGATCTGGCCTCACCAACGTGGGTAGGCATCATCCAATCTGAAGACCCAAATAGGACAAAAAGACAGAGGAAGCCATCTGGGGCATCCATCTTATCCTGACGCAGTATATCAAAGCTTCTGGTTCTCTGGCCTTTGGACTGCAAAACTAACACACACCGCCTCCCCGCTTCCCCAAAGTTCTCAGGCCTTTGGCCTTGGAGTGGGAGTTACATCAACAGCTTTACTGTGTCTCAGCCCTGCAGACTCAGGCTGAGTTAAACTACTGGATTTCCTGGCTCTCCAGCTTGCAGATGGCCTACTGTTGGACTTCTCAGCCTCTATAATCACATGAACCTTCACATAATAAACTTCCTTCCTTATGTATCTGTATATATCCTATTGGTTCTGTTTCTCAGGAGAACCCTGACTAATATACCCCCCAAAATTTATATGTTGAAGTTCTAACCCCAAGTACCCTGGAACTGACCTTATTTGGGAATAAAGTTGTTATAGGTATTATTAAGTTAAGAAGAGGTCATATTGGAGTAGAGTGGGCCCTAATCCAATATGACTGGTGTCCTTTTAAAAAGGGGAAATTGGGACACAGAGACATGCATACAGGGAGAATGCCATGTAATGATGAAGGCAGAGTTCAGGGTGGTACTTCTGCAAGCCAAGGAATGCCAAAGTTTGCCAGTAAACCATCAGAAGCCAGGAGAGCAACATAGAATAGATTTCTGTTGACATCTTGACACCTTGATCTTGGACTTCTAGCCTTCATAACTATGAGGCAATAAATTTCTGTTATTTAGGTCACCCAGTCTGTGACATTTTGTCATGGCAGCCCTAGCAAACTAATACAGACACTCCTCCATTTACAATAGTGTTACATACTGATAAATTCATTGTAAGTTGAAAACATCGTAAGTCGAAAACACATTTAATACAAGTAACCTACTGAACACCATGGCTTAGCCTAGCCTACTTTAAACATGCTCAGGATACTGATATTAGCCTACAGTTGGGCAAAATCATCTAATGCAGAGCTTATTTTGTAATAAAGTATTGAATATCTCATGTAATTTGTTGAATACTGTACTGAACATGAAAAACAGAATGGTTGTATGGGTCCTCAAAATACGGTTTATACCCAATGCATATCACTTTCCCGCCATCCTAAAGTCAAAAATTCCTAAGTCAGACCATGGTAAATCAGGGACATCTGCACAAGCACTGAGGAAGTCATAGAGGTAGATTCATTAATTCATTTATTGAAAACATTTTTTCAGGTCCTACTACGTGAAGTGAATATAGTGTCACTGGAAAAAGACTTAAACTCTGTAAAATAACTTAAAGAGGTTTATTCTGAGCCAAAAATGTATGACTATGGCCTGGAGAGCCACACCTAAGAAGCCTGGAGGAAGTGATCTTGCCATGGTTGGGTTACAGTTTGGTTTTATACATTTCAGGGAGACAGGAATTACATGTAAAGTCATAAATCAATACATGGAAGTTGTATATCGGTTTGGCCCAAAAAGGCAGGACATCTCAAAGCAAGGGATTACAGGTTATAGGTAGGTTTAAAAATTCTTTGACATCTGATTGGTTAAAGAAATGAAGCTTTGTCAAAAGGCTCAGAATATTTTAAGTTAAGATAAGGAAGTCTGTTAATCACAGACAAGCCACCCAGCATATTGCAGACATATACCGAGACTCAAGTGATCTGTTAAGTAAATTGATGACCTGCAGGTGTAGTTTAAGCTTTGTCTTGTACAGCCTTAGGCCTGTGAATGAGTTAGGAAGGATATCTCCAAGAAAGGAAGGGGAATTGATGAGGAATATCTGACCTCCCTTCTAATGGCCAGCAATTCAGCTTTAGGCTATTTCTGGGGTCCCCTTGGCCAAGAGGGGGTCCATTCAGTCAGCTGGGGGCTTAAGATTTTATTTTAGTTCACAATAGTAATAAACAGAATGGATATGGTTCCTGCCCTCAAAGGGCTTTCATCCTTGTTTAGGAGATAGACAATAAAACAAATGACTAAATTATATCCCAAGTAGTGCTATGTGCTTTGAAGAAAAATAAAGCAGGATAAGAAGCTAGAGGGTAGCAAGGAGGTTGAGAAAAGCTTCTTGGAAGAGGTGCCCTTCAGCAGAAACCTAATAAAATGAGGACATGACCCAGGTGAATTCTTGGTGGACTAGGGCTCCAAGCTCAAGATAAGCAAAGGTCTTGAGGCAGAAACTTGCCTGGCATGTTTTGAGAAACAGAAAGAAGAGCAGAGTGTGCAGAGCAGAGTAAGCTAAGAGAGTGGAGATGAGGTCTGAGAGGCACGGGCAAGATCATGCAGGATAATAAAGGCTTGGAATTTTATTGCAAGTGTGATGGGAAGCCATTGGGGAAAAAAAGAGAAATTATTTAAGATTGAAAACCTGGCTTTCTTGGGAAGGTTAAACTTTAAAGGAGGGAAAGTGTGGGTGTAGGAAAATCCTTTTGGAACCTCTGCAATTGTTCAAACAGAGGTGATAGCATCTTAGACTAAGATGGGAGCAGAAGTGGTCATATCAAGGATGTATTTGGACAGAATTAATGACAGCATATGATAGCTATATGGATGTGAACAGGGAGTAAATCTCTGCCTTCAAGAGAATTATTTCCAGCCTGAATTGGAAGATATGACTCTAAGTAGATTTCAAAGTACCAGAAAGTAGCTGACTATATAGTACGGTTAGGCATATAATGGCTGTAAATGTTCTAAAACTCTGCAAGACATTGCAAATGTTTCCATATGGTAGAATCCCAACAGAAAATTTTAACAGAGAACATATTTGCACCTTTCCATCCTTCAAAATGTTTTTTGCATTTCCACCCGGGGTGCTCTTCCTAGTAAGAGCCATTGGTAGAATCTTTTTGAAAGTGCTTGCCTTTCATCACAGGCCAAAATAAATCAAAAACTGTGGTCACAGCTTTTGCAAGGATTGGTTCAATTGTGAAAAAGAATATGTTTGATCTGTAGAGGCTCTCCAGGGGAAAATGTTTTGAGTGAAAGGGCACCATTTTATTTTCTAAAAACAAATGCTTCGTATTCCTTCATCCATAAAGGCTATATCTGCACATAGGGAGGTGCTGAAAGGAGAGGGAACCACAGAATTACTCAGATCACAGTGGGATAATTCTTGCCTGAATTATTCAGATTAAATATCTAACTCGAACAAGTGCCCAAGTTTATTGTTCTGCTTTCATTTCACCTGTTTTTATTTTCCTAGGAAACTACTAGCATTCTTCTCCAGACACCATTAAGATAGATTTTCTAAATGTTATACTTGAGTCAAAGTTTGATCAATTTTCAGAATTCTGGATATTAAATGAGAGCTGCTATAAAAAGCAACTGTCTGTTAAATGTCAACCCAGTACTTTTCCCGTGTGGAATGGTGTTTTTTTCCTTGATTAGATTTATAGCTTTTGTTTACATTCTTAATCAATGCAGTCTCAATCAAATAACTCTAATCAACTTTGCTTCCTAATTTGATGAATTATACTAATAAACTCCAATTTTCACTAAGAAAATGTAGATTTACAGTCAATTCTTTTTCATTTGAATGAGATACTTTCTCCATTTCCAGAATTATATAATCTCATTTTTTATTTTCAGAGGTTTTGACTAAGCTAAATTTTCTGTTGGAATATGCCCAAGATGCTAAGGTTTTATGTCTCTATGAATGGTGTCAGATTTTTTTTCACCGGTTACCATGAGAGCCTGTTAATAGGTCATAGCCCCCTCAATCCCATTAATGCCTGATGGTGGAGGAAGCACAGAATTCTGAGTTGTTTTTCTTGAAGAGCAGGAATATTCTGGGTCTTGATCCCATCACTCTGTCATACACTGGGGCACCAGTCTTGAGCCTTCATCACATTAGCGTATTTAGATACTCCACCCTGACATTCTAATCTCATATTTGGATTTACAGCCTTTCCTTTACCTTTTGATAACCTTATCAAGATTTCTTTTTTTGGTGGATTTTTCTTATGAGAAGATGAGAGCTAGCCACGTGTTCAGTAAATAGTGCATCAAATATGAATATCCTCTTCACCAAATTGACTACCGAACTCTCAGGATGTCAACAGTCAGGACTCTCTCTTTTATATCACTTCTCAGGCAGCTTGTTGCTGCCCACACTATTGGATTCCCAATAGATATCATCAACCAAATGCTTGATCAAGCAAATCTCCTAAGTTGGGTTCAATTTAATTTAACCATTACTGTTGCATCCCTACTATGTGCAGCACACTTTGCTAAGTACTATTGGAAATATGTCAATGAATAAGATTCAGCTTTTGCTCATGGGCTCACAACTTGGAGGGATCCTAGACTGGCATTTATCTTGAATAATTACAAGCCGTGGAGAGACTTGTTTATAAGAAAGGAGGAAGCAAGGACCTTCAGAGTCACCTGATCACAGTCTCCTCATTCAGGGCATTTTCTTAATTGTGGAATTCTTCAATCCACTTGTGACATAATAAAATACATATATTTGGTCTCTGCCCCCAATCTCTGCCACAGAACTCCTAAAACCCTTATAATTTCCTGAGAAGCAGGGGGTGCTGGAAGCATCTTTGGTTCTAGCATCTAGTCTTTGACTTGGTTCCTAACATAGAGTCCCTAATTTCTTGGAATTTCCTGGGAGATAGGAACATCTTTTGTTCTAATGAGATGACTCTTGCTGGGCTCCTGGATGGGGGGTGGTCACCAGAAAGACCCAGCTATGATTAGCAGCCTGGAACTTTCGGCTCCCACCCCCATCCTCTGGGAAGAAGAGAGGGGCTGGGGATTGTGTTAATAATCAAGCCAACCCACGTGATGAAGCCTCCGTAAAAATCCCTGAACTATAGGGTTGGGGGAGCTTCCAGGCTGGTGAACACATGGAGATTATGGGAGGGTGGCAATGCCTAGAGAGGACATGGAAGCGCCATGCTCCTTCCCCCATACCTTGCCCTATGCATCTCTTCTGTCTGGCTGTTCTATGATTATATCCTTTTATAATAAACCAATAATCTAGTAAGTAAACTATTTTCCTGAGTTTTGTGAACTATTCTAGTGAACCTGAGAAAAGGTCGTGGGAACAGATAATTTGTAGTCACATCCAGCAGAAGCTGTGGGTAATCTGGGGTTCCACCACTTGTGATTGCCATCTGGATTGGGTAGTCTCGTGGGACGACAGAGCCCTTAGCCTAACTCTGGGCAGTTAGTGTCAGAATTGAGTTAGTTTGTAGCACACCCAGCTAGTATTGGAGAATTGGTTGGTGTGGGAAAAAAATCCTACACAATTGGTGGCCAGAAGTTTTGCATGTGACTAGAGAAGAAATGAGAATTATTCCCTATACCCACTCCAAGGAGTATAAACACAAACTCACAGAAAAAGCCACATTGCACAGTGGCTCCAATTTCCTGGTTCTCATCATCTTTAATGAAAAAAAAATTGAAAGTGAATGCCATGTATATAATGACAGGCTTGGACAGGGTCTTGAAAGTCACCTAGCTCAGTTGTCTTATATTACAGATGAGAGAGCTAAGGCTCAGAAAGAATGGGTGCCTTGTCTCAGGTCATGCACCTTACAAGTGGCCGATCAAGAATTAGAACTTGGCTCAGCCAACCACTCAGCCTCCCTTCCTTTCTGGATAACTGGATATAAAGGGGAAAAGCACGATCCATATTTCAGCTCCAGGAAAAAGAAAATGGGAATAAAAAAGAAAAAATTGGTCAAAGTTACCATCATGAATATTACAATTTGACTTCATCAAGGTGAGAGGTGCTGAGCTTGCCTTGCTGACTTCCTGCCTCTCATGCTGAAGACTGCTGACTTGCCCCTCACAATCAGAGACCCAGATTAACATGGGTGTGTGAGAGAGGAAGGGCTGGGTGGGAGCTTTATCAATCTGGGGAAAAGGCCAAGGAGCATCAGGGTAGCCTAGTGGGGAGGAACACGCACTCTGTTTTTCAGCTGCATGGGGTCAAAACCCAGCTTGATCACTTACTGTGTTGACTTGGATGAATTATTAAACCCCTCTGCATTTTAGTTCCTCATCTATAAAATTGGGAGTGTATCTACCTCATAGAATAGTTATGAAGATTAAGTAATTAATATTTAATATTTACATAGTGATTAGATTTTCCTCACACATAACTATCTACACATTAATTAGATAAATACGGTGCAATGATGTAAATGTCCAATCTGTCTAAGAAATAAGCCAGAATACATCTCATCTAAAAATAATTTCTTTTTTATTTTTTATAGGAACTAAATTTCAGAGTTAGAAGTTTCTATTGGAGATTTGCAGTGCAGTTATTCTATACTGTTCATGAAGATGTCAACCTTAGCTAAAAGTGGTATCACACCATTCAGATGCAAGGCGTTGGACTCATCTGTTTTTTTAATTAATAATCACTTCAGATTGGTATTTCTCACATTGGGTTTTGCAGAATATCCATCTTTTTGGAATCTAAATGTGAGTCAAATGTGCTGAAAGTCTTTCATAGTCAATAATACTGGGAGGCTCTGGGATAAACAGGATATAATAGACTTCTTTACTACAGGACTTTGAAGAGCCTGTATTATGCTAATATGAATTGTAAATTCTATTTATTAAAGTGAGAAGTAAATCATCATTAAATATAAATTTAAAAGGCGAGCAGCTAAATACAACTATGCTTTACAATGTTATAGATTAATAGCCTTTAGAAAGGTCATTTCTGCAGGCACTGTTTCTGATAGAGATTTCAAAGTACAAATTTGTATGATCGCGGATACCTGGTCATCTCTGTTAGAATGTCTACAGCTTGGTCTACAGTCAATGCTCAGTGAAAGGTCCACAAAAGTAGCCATCTTGTGCAGTTTTATTGCCAGATAAAAAAGAAAAACAGTAATTTTAATTTATTAAAAGGAGAATTCTTATGAAATTTTGATAGACTGTCTAGCACACTAACACGTGTGCTATTTAGAGTAAGTGGAAGAATTTTTTAACCTTATATGAGTAAAACCCATTTCTGGATCACCCAGCGTGTGTGGTTACTGAAGAGTTCATTGCTATGAGCATTTCAAAAAGATTAGAACCCAGTGATCATAATAGGATTTTTTGAGACAGGGTCTCACTCTGTTGCCCAGGCTAGAGTGCCGTGGCATCATCACAGCTCACTGCAACCTCAAACTCCTGGATTCTGGTGATCCTTCTGCATCAGCCTCTCAAGTAGCAGAGCATAATAGTATTTAAATACTATTACCCAACTCAGTAAGTCGTCCTTCCACTAAAGTACATTCTGCTTGAAAAAGCTTGAGTGAGTTATGGCCACGAGGGTTACCAGGTTTGCACTGAATGAGACTACTGTCTACAAAATGTGAGAAAATTATGTTAAAGTGATGTGGGAAACAGGCGTCTTGCAGGGCAGTAGAGTTTCCGCCACATCTCTAATTGTTATGCCATGAGCAGCTCAGCCCGTTCACCCACCTGCACTGATTGCAACTGCCCAGACCATCTCACTGCCAAGTGGTTGAAGCAATTAGAAAGTTGTAAATAAGATGAAAATGTCATACATCCTTGACTGTTGACTTCTACAGCTTATCTGTTATACTTTTTAGTTGACCTATTCAGATGTTTTAATAGATTCTTTAATTCCTGGTATATTTGACTAAACTAAAACCTGGAAGGACAGAAGCCATAGTCAACATGCTGGTGCCTGACTTAAAACACAGCATCTGCAGAAGCCCTGTTCTCACAAGGGTGATGCTTAAAATCTAGCGTGTAACCTAGGTGTTTACGCCCATCAGCTAGTGACAACTGATAGTGTTGGGATTTATGTGAAAAAGAGAGTATTGGAGTTTGAAGAGAGGGTAGGAAAGTTTCCAGTTCAATCTTACAGAAGTAAAAGTAATGTATTTGGGGCCTATTAGGGAAAAAGTTTCTAAGAAGTAGGTGAAAAACGCTGGGAGAACCATGTCATTAATCCTACTGTGCTTTGGTCTGTTCTGGAATGAAGTTTTCACTGGCAATTGGAAAAACATTCGCTTGTGCATGAGGCATTTTCATCCTTAAGTACACTGAGCCAAGTAGACGGAGAAATGTTTGTAGATACTTCTTTCCATGTTACTCTTTATCTAGGAGTACTCAGCATTGGGACCACATGGTATGAATGAATGTTTGAACTGAGGAAGATGTTTGTTGAGTGGGCGGGAGGAAGATCTCCCTGGCTCCAAGCTTTTAAGACTGAGGTACATGTTAGAAGAGTCTTCTCTTTCCCCAGCTCCCTTTTATACCAGTTACCAGCTTTCTGCCCCTATTCCCACAACAATGACCTCTCCCTCATGCACAAAGCCATTAATCTTAGGAGATTCCCTCTATCCCTGATCTTTGGACCTATATCACTTGTACAATTCTAATATAGCAAATAGAATCTAGTTATAATAATAATAATGTCTTTAAAGAATTAAACACATAGATATCCTCTTTCTGGAATATATCTCTTCCATTTATCAAGGGAGACTTGTCTTCGCAAGTTTTCAATATTATTTTTATTTTAAGGCATATTAAATCTTATCACCATATCAACTAGAAATAAATTGTGGAATTGGTAGCAGAATTTCAGGCTGTGACAGAATTCCCAAAGGATTCCGATGTCCTTTTAAAAATTAAATACAATAATGGAAGATAAACTGTGTAAAATGCCAGCACTTCTCTTCTCCATCTCCTCTGTTTGTGTACTAAGCCAAGAGGTCTCACTGCCAATCATACTCTAGGAAAGAAATAGAATAGAGAGTTCTTTTGATATCGCTCATGCATTCATTAAATTCTCTGTTTCTCTGATTCCATTTTGAGTTTGATGTTAAGTCACTGCACATATATACCTACATAAAATATACACATTTTCTTTCATTATAATATAGGTAAATTATTGATAGTTTAGAAAATATTGGATAGATTAAACCATAAAATTATTAATTTCAATGAAATATGGGGAATAGTGCATTAGATAAAACAGATTTGATCCACTTTCCAACTAAATCTGAAGCAATATGTATACCTTATATTTCCTCATTTTAAAAAATGACCAAAACTCTCACTTAATATGAATATTAAAATTTTTCTTCAAATGCATTTCTAATGAGCTCTCATTTTAGTGTTCTAACATAACTGTAGAGAATTTTCAATTTTTTCTTCAAAGGACTAGAATTCAAACCTCCCCTGCCTAGTTTCAGAGAAATATTTATGGCTGGATTTAAAAATGTCTGAACAAAGACCTTTAAAATAAAATCTCCACTGGAAAAAAAAATGCATTGATACCACAGCCCAAGACTAAATACCATTATTATGATAATGAGAAGAGTATTAGATTTTTAAGAAAGACCAATTGGGTAACTACCTTCCCCAACCCCCAAAAAAAGATTGAGAGAGGAAAAGATGGAATAATTCCAAATCTAAACTTCAAGATAAAGAAATTAATTAATCTATTCAGGTAAACAAAATGATTTGTCTTTTCATAACATGACATTAAGTCCAAACGTGATTCCTTTTGTCCATTAGTCACCCCTGTGTTTGTGGTCCTTCCTCATATTTCACTCAGTATTATTACAATGCCTCTGGCTAGTTTCTGTTAATTTTTTTTCTTTACTTATAAACAGCAAAATACAATTTGTTTAAATGCAAGAGACACTTCCCTCCAGAAATGTAGAAAGCACAAAGAAAACCTAGAATCTTATTAGACATGAGAACATTTTCAAAAATGCCATAAGCGGCCATCCCCTTGGGACACAAGGCCCAGGAATTTGTCCCTGACCATCTCCCTGACAACTACCTGGTAGGAAAATGAAATTGACTCCCATGATATCAACTTCCAAAGATATGATTCCTACTCTACGTATCACAAATTTCCTTAAGCACTAGCTCCAATTCCAACCTCCATGGTTATATCTAAACATCTTGAAAGCTGCTTATTCATTTCATCCATATAGCACTCTTAGATCTAAAGATTTACTCCCCACTGAAGAGCACAGCATGTCTTTCATTGTGTCTGCATGACTTGTGTAAGGCTCATGGGGCTTCCACGGTTTCAGCGACACCTAAATTTAAGCATTCAGTTGCTTCTTGACTTTATCAACTCAGATTATATTCCTACACAGAATGGAGGCATGTTGCCAGTTTGTAGGTTTAGAGTTCCTCCTCACCCCGTCCTATATTTTCCAAAATTACCTGACAGATGATTTGCTCTACAACACACACAGTCAGTATACACCAACACTCACAGGTGTACATGGTGTAAAGTCCCATCCCTTTAGAAAACAGGTAAGGCCAGGAGAAACAGCTAACGTTACTGACCACCTTCTAGGCGCTAAGCACAATGCAGGAGCTTTATTTGTCCTGTGAAGTTTTATCCTCACAACAATGCTGTCAAGTAAGAGCAGGTATTCTTATTGCTGCTTCCAAGTCACGAAACACAGGCTAGAGTACTCTGCCCAGATTCCACAGCTATCGGTGATGAAGCCAGGATTCAAACCTAGGTGTGTCGAATATTCAGTTCCTCCACAGGACCGGTGGATAACGTCAAGCCTCCCTCCCTATCCTCTTCTCCACGCTGCCTTCTCCTTCCCCCCTCTTTGGAAGTACTGGCTTATGCCACCACTTTCTTGAGAAGTCTTAATAACTTTGTTATATAAACTTGCGTTTTTCAATGTCAACATTTCAACCACGTGGTATCAATCTCCCCACATTCATTATTTGACAGTGACTCCTTTGATGACATTAGTCCAATTCCACAATTATTCACTTTCTGTTATTAATACATAGTCTAATATAGTTTAAACCTTCACCCTTGTATCTAATTTAAAGCTCCAGTCTACACAGACTAGAACCATGATGCCAGGAGGATGGAGGAGAGAAATGGGTTTGTTTTCAAAGGCCCAATCTCCCTCCCTGAGGCTCCAGCCTCATGTTGGAGCAGGAAGAAGGGTAGGAGAGGCAGAAATCTAGAAATCTCTGGTTCATTCAGGTTGCCAGGGCCAGGACTAAAGTGAGGCAAGCAGGCACTAACCCTGCACTTGCCCAGCCCTGGGAGTCAGCAACCCTTTAAATGTTGTACCCGAGGAACCTACCTTGCCTCGGCCTCACCCGAGCCCCGCTCAGGCTGTTTCCATCTGAGCTGGAGCCTCTGCAGTCTGGTGGTCTCCATGTGGGATGCACGTGGTTATCTATAGTCAACGTCAGGCTTTCCCTAGGGTACTCTCCTTACTGAGGACCTCCAGGGGAGCAGCAGCTTCCCCCCGCTCCTCATATTTCAAACACACCCCCTGGATAAGTGTCCCCTCACTTGGCCTGGAGCCCACCTAGACACCCCTATGACTCCTCCCTCCAACTCCATCCTCCTGCATGCGGAGCCTCAGAAGCATACAAAACTAAGATGAGGCAAAACACTAAAACACAGTCCCTTTAGAACATGCTGGTGTGGACTCCTCCAGTGGGCTTCCAACCTTTGCAATGTCTGCACCAGCTCTAGGTGAAAACCAGTAAACTTCAGGGACATATATCAGGCCCTCTCCAAAACCCTCTCCCCATAGTGTTGTGGCTTCTGGTTGCTGATCTCAAGAAATGTTTTTTTTATGCCTAATTAGGTTCTACAGCAGATGTAGTTTCAGAAGCTGAGAAATCTGCCTTTTATAAACCTACAGCACAGGTCCGAGCTTTAACAGCATTGCCATCCCCAGAGCAACCACTGAGCACGCAAAACCTTCCTGACTCCATAGGCCTCTAGCCCTGCAGCGAGAAATGCTAGACACCCACATCCTGACCTTGAGCTACTTGCCTGGCTGGGATGTTATTTTTCCACTATCCTTGAAAGCATTAAGCTATTTCTGAACTCCTGGTTTCTTTTCTGATTGCTTATCAGGCAATAATTCTCCAGGTTCTCCATTCGCCCTACAAACAGAAAGAATCACAGTGTTCCAGAAGGTCAAGAGGCACAAGTAGCACCTATGAAAAGTAGCACAAGGGGCTTTCTGGAACCATCAGCTGCATTAGCTGGGCTCTCAGCCACACGTTTCCACAACCTCCAACATGCCCTGTGTGTTGTCTTGAGCTCTGAGGTGATGGGTCCCAGAATCGGAGGCCTTCGGGGTCCCCTGGTTCAACCTCCTAGCGGATCAGATTGATACCTGACCCTCGGGTCTGGGATCAGTGAGGGTGGAAGACCCAGCTCCCTGGGGCAGTCTTTCTGCAGAGGGCAAAGGTTTGTAAACTGTGCTCCTCAGCGCCCTGGGGGCTGATGACAGGGTTGGGAGGAGGCAGGAAAATAGCTTCTTCTTCTTCATAAGTTTTATATATTGGATTTGGGTGACAATTTATTATGGAGAAAGGATTCCAAGTCTTTACAAATGAAAAGAGGATAGGGGTTTAGTTTCAGAAGAAAGGGTTTCAGGTGCTATGTCCTTCACTAGTCATTGACTCTGAGAAAATGAATGCCTCTAGATTCAGTTCTCACTTATAAAACAGGGGAAACAATAATTGCCCAATTGTCTCCAAAACAGTAATTAGCATGAAATATGGGAAAATGTTTTTATTACTTGGAACCCAGAAAAGGCCTTCACCTTACATCCTCTCCTTCAGCCTTCATGACAACCCTATAATGTAGATGACTTTGACTTCCACTTTGCATATTGGAAAAAAAATATGAGTTCAGAGAAGTTCAGTGAATTTCTTACAGTCACACAGTGATTGATCCAAGATTTTCTCTCAATTCTGACTCTTGCTCTTTCTAGGAACAGAAGACTTAGCTATGCTTCAAATATGTTTTAATTTATCTTTTTAAATTTAAACTTATTTATTTTTAAATCTCATGGTAAGATGGTTACTCGGACTAAAGAAGGAATTGCCAAATCAGAGAGAGTCCAAGGCTATGGAAAGAGCCCTGAGCCAGAACTTGGTCTTAGACTTAAGACTCTAAGCGAGGCCATTGTTTAGGGCTTAATGCTGCCATTGTCATTCTCCATTGCTCTCCACACTACTAGTCTTGCTATTAACACTATTTACAGAAATGCTAACGACAATAGTGATTGCTGTTTGCTGAGCCCAAGGCACTGTGCTAACTGCTCCATATATATTATCTCATTTAATCATCTCAACTCAGTTAATCCTTCCAATACTTCTTTTAAGTAGGCACTTTTATTATTTCTATTTTATCGATGATGAAAATTATGCACAAACAAGTTGAATAAAGTTCCCCAAGGTCACCTGGCTAGTCACACTGTACATGCCATTGCCTCAGCAGCTGGTACATCTCCCTGCTGCAGCCACCAATTTAGCCACCACCACCATGGCTTCTGACAATGCTGCCATCTCTGTTGCTGCAGGGTTGTCAAAGCCCCGCTTCATCTTCTGGCCTCCAAAAGGAAAAATTACTCTTCTCAGTTATATGGTGCTATCCTTCAAGGAAACTGGAGCAAGTCCTAGAGGACATTTGAGAAAGATGCCTGGTGACCCTGAGTCGTGCCTTGAAGTTAATTCCAAGTGTTTCATGGTTCACTGGGTGGCCGAGCAGTGCGTCCAAGGTTAAAAGGCAGATAAGTGGCACCCCAGGAAGAGACTAGTGCACGATTCTAAGTTGCTGAGAACAGACAACACGCATACCAGGCTAAAGCTGTACCTCATTTACTTAGAGCGAGAGGAGAGAGAGTGTGTACAAGATCCAGCCCCTCAAAATGTGTCAGTTCCCCGTGGCCAGTGGATCACGTCAGCCTGCAGCTGACCAGGCAGTGTGGCCGCATGCACCCCACTGTGTGCTGCTGTAGAAGGACCCCAACCCCTCCCCCGTGGAGTCTGAAATACAGAAAGCTGGGGGCACGCCAGGACCACTGAGTCTGTAACAGAAAGATATTCCCACACACCGCAATAAGCACAATAAGCAAGAGTTCCTGCTCCGAGGCTCGTTCTTGTGTGGCTGGACAGGAGTCGAAAGACGGCACTCACGAGACTGCCTTTCCCAACACCACGCATCTCCACTCCCTCCTCTCCACCTGCGGAACGCCTCAGTGGCTAGGTTCCCTTTGCTCCCCTTGGTTTTTTCTGAGAATCATCATGAATATTTATTGAGTACTTTCTGTGCCTTGGGTACTATGCCAATTATAAAAATATGCATCATCTTATTAATCTTTGTAACAGCTCTATGAGGTAGTCACCATGATTATTCCCATTGACAATGAAGAAACTGAGGCATAGAGAGGTTACTAACATCTCCCAGTTTGTAATAGTGAGTTAGCAGGAGAGCCAGGCTTTAAACCAGGCTTTCGGACATCAAGGTGAACACTTACAACCACCAGATATGGCACCGAAGTGTCTGTTGGCCCGAAGAGTTCATTCCCTGATCCTCTCAGGTACAGAATGTGGAACATATTGTGTAAACCGTTGAAAGTAAGCTGGAAAAAAATCCTTTCACCATATTGCCACCTTTTAATGTGGTTTTCTTTGTGCTTTTCTTGCATTCATTTCTTTCTCCCATGCAAAATATTTAAAGCATGAACATTCCTTTTGAGCTTACTGTATAGTCACAAAACCACATAAAGAATAACAATGCTTTATAATTCTGATGGCAATAATCATATTAATAAACCAACTTCCATTTGGTTCTTTGATCAATTAATCATCATATTCCAACATATTCATTGAACCCTGCTCCAGGCTTCAGGATGTACACTGTGAAAATTATGGAGATGATTCAGGAGCAGGCCCTACTCTTAAAAGTATTCAATTCTGTGGGAGAGACCAGGCCAGAGGACATAGGTTTTAAATATTGTTGGTCTAGATAACCAACTTTCCCTCCTGAAACACCACAAACACCCTTTTGCACTTCCCATCTGACACATCTTTGTGCAGTACCAAATGCAAACCATTTGAAGTAGGATTGGCTATGCAATTTTCAGGGTACAGTGAAAAATTAAACTGCTGGGCACTTTGTTGAAAAATTGCTGACTTTCAAGATAGGACAATAACTCATTTAACCAAGGAAGTGGCCCTTCTAAATGCAGGGCCCTGTGGGATTGCATGGGTCACACACACATGAGGCCGGCCCTGGGATCAGGTCATTGTTTTGTGCTTTGTACCAATGTTGGTTCTGCTTCTGTTACATACTTTGACCACCCCCAGGCTGACTCCTCTTCCTGAGCCAGCTGTCTGCCCCAACGGTTTTATAGGCCACACCTGCTCCTTCTGCAGCCTACTGAGCCCCTATCCCAACCTTTCCAATTAACTATTTTCTGTATTCCATTCTTTGCTGCACAATGGATTGAATAGACAGCCCTGACTGGCTGTTTCTTGGAGCTCAGAGTAGATTACTCTGTACCCCAACCCTCAACCTTCTTCTCACCTGCAAGCCACTTGCCCCTTTTCTCCTTTGGCCAAGTGAGGATGAGGGTGAGGGGAAGCCAGCAGAAAGAACTTCAGACAATTTAAATCCTACTATTACTACCATAGTAGCCACAAATGATTTGCATTCTTTTTACCAGGATACAAATTATTTTGCATGAAATTCTCTGACAATTGGCCAAGAAACTATAGATACCACAAAGCAGCCCACCTCAGTTAAAGGCTCTCATTTTTTTTTTTTTTTTTTGGAGAAGTATATGACCAAGCTGAATTCAAGGGACATTCTAATCTTCTTAATGAGTATGGTTATAGGGGTGGGTATGGTTATGGGGGCAGTATGGGTGTGGAGGGAGTGTGGGTATGGGGGGAGACTCCACGTTCATGCTTCTCTGGCAGATGTAAAGCAATGCATCTTGTTCACTTTAAAGAATCCTCTAGTTAGACAAGGCAGCTAGTGCTAGTGATCAAATTAGCAGGGCAATCAGTAGGGCCTACGAGAGTTTAGAGGAAGCCTGCACTGTGAATTTAAGAAATCAGAAAGTCTTCATGGAGGATATGTGGATTAAAAGTCTTAGTTTCACAAATTAGAATGGAATAATAGGTCTGCCACTCAATAGCAGAGAGCCTGCAAATCTTAAAGAATATATTTCTATATAGAACTGCATCATTTTCTTTGTTGTCTTCCAAAACCGAGATTTTATTACATATTTCTGTTTTTATGGCCTTTTTCAAGATCATTTAAAATTGTTCCCACTATGCCCGATGTTTATACTTTTATGTTTGCTTGTTTCTTTAATTCATCACTGCTTTATTTTTTCTAAGTCTTTTATTTGGCTCCCTGGTTTCTTAACAGTTAATTAATTCATTGCAAAATAGCAGGTATATGCTTTGATCCCAGGATGGTTTAGCTCTAAATATGATCCCTTAGCTGGAAGTCTGCTACCCGGGCTCTAAAACCCTTGGCCACTTTCTCTGTATTTTTGTTTGCAATTAGTCCTTCACTTCTCTCCCTGGGTTTTAGGGCTATAATTAGCATCCTAATGTCTTCTCTGTCCTGCTAGTCTGCAAATTCCCCAAGGACAAGATTCTGATTTGGTTCAAATGTGTGTCCTGCAAGTAGGGAGTAGTTAGTAAAGGTTTGGTTGACTATCTGGTTGGAAGGAAGGAAGGGATTGTTTGTTTTGGTTATATGCCCAGCTCTCACTGGGTTCTGTTAAAAAATCACTCTTCGCCCAAAGACCTTCGCCTCTTCTAATTAATTGACAGAAACAGATTCCCAGAAGGTAATGCCAAGGAAATCCCACCGCCTTTAATATTGAAATGCCATAAATATGACCAATGAAATGATGTCGCATATACATAAGAGCAACCACACCAGCAACCAGCAACATCTTCTACCTAAGTATGCTAAAGTTGCTTTAAAGAGAATAAAGTTATATGTATCTCAATAAAACCAACATTTTCTTGACCAAATGGAAAATGATGAACACGTCCCTCTCAAATCATCAACATTGTAATACCAAACTAATTCTTGTCTTAAATGGAGATACAAATAATTCCAGAAAGCAATTATCTTCTTTGGCTACAACAAGGTGAAATAAGTACGGACCCTAACATATTTGAGATCTCATTCTTTTATCCGTGCTTACACATTCCCCAACAGCGGTTCTTCCCAAAGTCTACATAAAGAGCTGAAGTGCAATGTGTCTCCTCTTCCAGGGCTGTGCCTTTAAATCACTGATTTATGTTCTCGGGCCCTGATGACAGCGTTTTACATAGTACAGTGCTAGCCAGCAGCCAGAGTCCCCGAAGGTGAGTGTATCATTTGAAAGGGTTTTAATGCAGCGGGGAAGAAGTACTACCTCCTGGTAATCACATGATCAGCACACCTAAATGGACAGCCTCAGCCTGCATATTTTAACCCGCGGCCGAGATGCAGCTCTGTTTGCACAATGCTGTCCCGTGGCAGAATTACACAGCTCGCCATAGCTGCAGCTAGATAATTATTATTGATTCGCTCTCAAACTGTCAATCTGGGGACAGCTCTGAGGCAGTCAGTGATGGACAGAAGGAGGATTGGACAGCCACCATCCAACGAGGAAACTTCATCTTGAAAATGAACTTAGATGAGATGGTGCCGGTGGATAAGGGTAATTGATGATTGTTTCAGAGTGGAGGAAGGGGAAGAAGGAAAGATTTAAAAAAAAAATTCTTCTTGGCATTCGTCTTAGTGTTCTTAGTGGAATGTACTAGGGGCTATCTACAAACACCAGAAAGTTCTTATGTGCTTTTGCCCAATAAACCTATCATTTTAATATGCTACCATAATCAGAATAGACCCACCATTTGCCAAATGAAGAAAATTTTCTGTAAAATTTAGGTGTTTTCTTGATAACCTTAAAATTTAGAAATTTGAGGGTGTAGGCACATTAATTATTTTAAAAGTGCTTGAAAATATATTTGTCCAGTCATTTTAACTTTTCAAAGTACTTTCTATACCTCTTTTACCTTTTGACAGATATGCGTTAAGGTCCTAATATCTGCAAGGCAATCTCATCCTCTCTATTATAGGTAAACCATCAAATACCAGTTGACAATTTGATAGATGGGTAAATTAAAGCACAGAGCAGCTAAGTGACTTGTCTAAACTCACAAAACTCATTAGAGGCTGAACTGGACATAGATCCCACACTTTCTGTCTCTTTGAGACTCATTCTTCCCCCAATAATCCTTCCCATTCATCAAAGGGCTACTGTGAACCAAGCTCTATTCAAGACACTTTGCATAGATTATCTCATTTAAAATTCACAACAGCAAGGTGGTTCTCCTGAACCCTTTTCTGCAGACGAGAAAAGGAAACTCATAGTAATTTGGGGACTTGTCTAAAGTCACTCAGATGTCTCAGCCAGGATTTGAATCCCAGATTGCCTAGTGTTGTGCTGAAAGCAGAGGAAATTGTGTCTAAGTATTAGGGCTGCTTCAGCAGCAACCAAAGAAAACAAGTGACACTGGGTTTGAACAATAATATATTAAAGCCCAGTCCTGTGTAGTGAGCGCCTCTCCTGCCAGGGAAGAATAATATGGCTTCCGTGACATCCTGCTCCAACACCCCAAGACCCAGAAGCCATTAAAAAATTCTCACTGAAAGGCAGTGGTGCCGGACCCTTTTATTTGTTCCTTTAGACGTTCGGCCTTCATGGCACTGTTCCACGTGATTCTCCCTTTGTCTGTCCTCATTTGAAACATGACCAGAAGCTCGCTGATTGGCAGTGACATTGCTTTACACAGTCATTTCCAGGCCTGGGTTGTGTCACCCCAGGGCACCTTCAATTATCTCAAGGAATCATCTTGAAATGCTTTTTTTAAAACAAAGAATTCTTAGTTCATTTTCACTCAAAAAAAGAAATAACGTATTCCAGAGAGTATTTCAAAATGAGGAAATGAGTCTAAACATCAAGCCAAAACAAAGACATACAGAGTTAGGAAATCATGGGTGAACATAATTCACACAATATTTGGAAAGGGAGAGGTGGACATTGTCCATATTCCTGCAGTTCCAACTCTCACATATTAGGTTTCTGGTCACTCCCAGCATTCGCATATTCTAACTTTGGCCCTTCTTAAATTAGGAGCGAAAATTCTAGTGGCTGTGGTATGGTACGGTGGATTCAGAAAGTTCCCTCTCAGGCATATCCCTGAGCCTGAGTCAGTCTAGAAGCTTTTAACTGCAAGGTTAATTTCCATTCATGATCACACACTGTGCCTACCCTCTGCCACGCCAGCATCTGGGTCTGGTTGCGTTGTCCTTCAATCCTCCTCCTTTTCATGTGTCCCACATTCCCAAATATCTTCATCTCATTTGTTCCACATAAAACTCTGAAATGTAGGGTGGATACTATACTGCTGTTTTACAGATGAGCAAATCGAGGACTGAAGGGTTTCAATGACCTATATCCAATGCCGCTCAGCTTATGGGTAACAAATGCAGGCCTAGCACACAGATTTCTTGACTATACCACTACACCTCACTGATCCTGTTGTTGCATTTTGTTTTTAATGTACTAGATCTATTTCATATGCATGTAAGTTAAACACAGGACACTGATAATAGTGTAGAAACCATACATTTGTGTAATTATTATGACGATCTCCTGGCATATCTCGGTAAATTATCTCATTCCTCCAAAATTAGTTTATTAGGACAATATTGCAACCAACAGAAGTATAGTTTTTTAAGAAGAATTTATCTTTTTCTAATATTGTTTCTTTTTTTTTATGTATTAGTATAACCTTGACCTTTGGCCCTGAATCTGTGGTCTCATGTCTGAGTCCTAGGAAGAGATAGGTAGGAGAAAGAAGGGAGCAAAACAAATCTAAAAGAGGTATTTGCTCAAACCTTCAATTTCTGGAAGCACAGGCCACATTCTAGCTTGTCTTCTAGCAGCAGGCAGGATCAGTAGGAGGGTACCAGGCACTGTCTTCACAGGATGTCTCTTCAAGCTCTCTGGCCTCCTAAGAAGACCTAAAAGCCCAGACATCTAGAGGAATTAGCCCTGTTTAGTCTAAGGAAGAAGACGTTTTCTTAGCAGCTAACGGTGGTATTGGCGACCAGGAGAGTGACGGGTTTGTGGCACCCTTACAAAAGCTATGCGTCATTCAAAGGCCTGAGAAGAAGACATTACCACCAGCGTGTAAGAATGGGAAATGCTGGATTCTAATAGGAACCAAGAAGATTGAGTTTGTGAACACAAGTAAAATACTTCCTGAGGATGCTGAGAAATAATTAGGGGAAGAGGAGGAGGAGGGGAAGTCTGAATGGATCCCAGGTGAAGGTTTAGCCAGAGTCGTGATGTGTTTATCGTAGTTATAGCTCTATTTTCTATCCCTAGCCTGATATGGTCTAGAGATACTGGTGGAGGGGGCACATTAATATTTTAGATTTTAATTGAAACTACCTGTTTCATTTTTATTTTAGGGAAAGGTGCATGGATCTGGGGGTCTGACAGAATTAGCTTTCAATGCTACTCCCCCACTTACTCGTTCTAGATACTTGGGCAAGAAATAAAACTTGCCTAAATCTATTTTAACAGTAAATCCCACTTTAACAGTAAAGTTGGGATGCTGTTTACCTCATGAGGCTGCTGGGATCTGTCTGATTGTTGGGATCTGACAGATTGTTCAATCTGATTGAACTGCCTCTTTACAAAAGAAGTAACCCTCATCTGAGAAGACAAAAGCAGGCTCGTTTATAGTTCTGAAAGCCCACGTCTCAGGACTTAGCTTCTGGGGGACAGACTAGGCATTCTGCCTTGTTCTCCCTGGCATTGTCCCTTCCTCAGCTGTTACCTGGGGCCAGGTTCCCACAATGGGTGCTGTGATCCAGACCACCGTGACAGCTTAAGTCGCACCCTGTCCCCCTTCTCCTGTTTGGTTTGATGATCTAAATCCCTGCATGCACCGTTTCTTAGAGGCGCTCAGAAGTAGCCCTACCTCCTTCCCTCTGAGGGGAGGGCGAGGCATCTCTGTGAGGGAGTGTTCTCGGCACCTCTGGGGAAGCTACAGGTGCGCTCCCCTCCCCCCAGCCCTCCTAATGGACAAAGGACATGAATCAAGCCTGTATCAAAGGCAGCAGTGGCAGAGGAGAAGGGCTGCTTCTGGGAGGGGACAGAGGCAAACTGTGGAGAATGCTTAAGTAGAATTGGCAGCAGGAATCTTTGATGGCCCTAGCAACAAACACTTGAGTGGCAGGACTGTAGTGTTGATTTTTCTTTTAATCTTCTCTCACCTTCATGATAACATAGTTCTCTGCTGGAAAAGTCAGTCTTTACCCATTTATGGCACTGAGGCCAAGAATCACAAAAATATTGCTTCAATTGAAATTCTGAAATAAGCCCTCATTCCCTATGATTACTAAAAAAAAAAAAAAGTGAGCGTGTCTGTATATGATATCTCTTTCTGTGGTCATGATGTTGCCTTCCATGCTATCTTCGTTAAGTGCCGCTTAAAGGTGCCAGAGCCAACCCTATAAGCTGATTGATGGAGGCTCCATCAGAGGTGACTGACAAGAAAGGGCAGAGGGGAAAAGAGAACAAAGAATTTAGAGCAAGAGAGAAGCTCTTAAGTTTATCAGTTACTCGGGATTGGATGACTTGCTCAGAGGAACTTAGGCAAGTGTTGCTCAGTTCGGCACAAGAGAAAGTGCTGGAAAACCAAGAATTTGTTTTTAGACAAATTAAGCATAAATCGGCATCTACCTCTGACAAGGCTCTGCGTGTGGGTGGGGAGAGCCTGAGGAGGAAGGAAGCAGCATGGAATGCAGACGGAACTAAAGGGATCCAAAATCATCTTCTAGACTTTGTGCAATTAGAAATAAAAATCGCTGAGCAGTAAACACTGACAGTGGAAACTGCATAAAATCCTAAACAAAGGAGATTAATAAGAAGACCATATTGAAGTAACTTAACATACCTTGAAAGTACTGACGCAGCTGGTATTAGTCTGTTCAGGCTGCCATGACAAAAATACCAGAGGCTGACTGAGTGACTTAAACAATGAAATTTATTTTCTTACAGTTTTGGAGGTTAGGAGTCCACGATCAGGGTGCCAGCATATTTGGTTTCTGGTGAGGGCTCTCTTCCTGACTTGTGGATGGCCGCCTTCTTCACATATCTTCACACGGCCTTTCCCTGGTGTGTGCACGCATGTGGAGTTTGGGGCGGGGGAAGATAGAGTGTGCCTCTCTCTGGTCTCTATTTCTACAAGGACATTAATACTATTAGATCAGGGCCCCACTCGTATGACCTCATTTAACTGTAATTATTTCTTTAGAGGCCCCATCTGAGAGTTAGAGCTTTAACATGTGAATTTGAGAGGGATACAAATATTCAGTTCATAAGATACCTCATGTCCAGTCTCAGTTTGTTGTCTTATTAAAAAGAAACACAAATTCAACGTCATCCCAAAACAGCAAAAAGGGATGTAAATCTTTAGCACAGTCCCTCCACGAGGCATTTTGGAAAGCTGCATAAAAATACTTGCTGCAAATAGAGCGAAATGCTCATGTTCTTTGCCAGTCTCCCTGCAGTTTCACGCAATGTGATGGCTGTTCTGCAGAATCTCTCCTTTGCCCATCCTACCCAGACTCAACCAATGTGCTTGGCTCTCCTCCTCCTCTCATGACCCCTTTCACTCTTACTTTTGGATTGATCCTATCTTTGCATGAGTTGTTCCAGACCAATGGTTCTCAAACTTTGGTGAATCACCTGGGAACCTTGGTAAAAATACAGTCATCCCTTGGTATGCATGAAGGACTGGTTCCAGGATTGCCCGTGTATACCCAAATCTGCACATATTCAAGTCCCACAGTTGGCCCTGCTGAACCAATGTGTACAAGAAGTCAGCTCTCCCTATGGTAGGTTTTGAAACATCCCTCAAATACTTTCCTCGAATCCTTGAATATTTTCTCTCTCTGTTTGTTTCAGAAAAATCCGTGTGTAAGTGAACTCACACAGTTCAAACCTGTGTTGTTCAAGGGTCAACTGTACAAAAACCCAGGCCCTATATTATTCAACAAGCTGGCCTCTGTGTTCCTTATTAGCCCCTCCTGTGTGCCCAGAGGAAGCAGCCCTTGAGGTACCAGGAGCATTTTGTGTGGAAGTGGAAAGGTTGACCCTCTTTCCCACCCTGAGTCCCATGTCATCATCCAGTACCAAAGCAACATTCCTGCTGCCCCTGCATCTTACCATGTTGCCTGTGAAAGTCGCTTCTCCGTTTCTGCATGCAGTCTCACGTATCACAAGGCTCAGAGACCTAAGACCAGATTGAGGATCAGTATCAAAGAGAGGCACCATGCAATCTTAGCCTGCTTATCCTCTTCCTTCTCCTTTACCGCATATAACACTTCCTCCCTTGCATATCAGTTTACTCTGATTGAATACCTGAGTTCCTCCTTCCATCAGTTCATCCTACATTCATAGACATGCCTAAATCCTCAAAGCAGGCATCTATTAAAGTTAAGATGGAACCCCAGCCACACAGATGAGAAGCCTTCCAAAGGCATGAAGATTATCCTCCACATACTGGTAAATTCTATGGGTTATTTTTATTAAGTAATACTGGAGCTGACCCAAAAAATAAAAGATGATTTATCATGTTAAGACCAGGCAAGTCTGGGCTGTTCTGGTAATACTTGCCTATGATGTTTAATTTTATGTGTTAAGTTGATTGGGCCATGAGATGCCCAGATGTCTAGTTAAACATTATTTTTGGATTTGTCTATGAGGGTGTCTCTGAAAGAGATTAGTGTGTTCATTTGTGCACTAAGTAAAGCAGATTGCTCTCCCCTACATGGGTGGGTATCACCCAGTGGGTTGAGGGCCTAAATAGCAAAAAATGCAGAAGAAGGTTGAATTCACTCTCTGCCTGACTGCTTATGCTGAACGTCAATCTTCTCCTGCCCTCAGCACTCCTGGTTGTCAGGTCTACAGACTGAGACAGGAGTCTACACCAACAGCTCTTCAGTTCTCAGGCCTTCAAACTACCCTCCCAGCTTTCCTGGGTCTCCAGCTTGCAGAAGGCAGATTGTGGGGCTTCTCGGTCTCCTTAATTATGTGAGCCCATTCCTTATAATAAACTTATTCATATATATATATATATATATATATATCCTATTGGTTCTGTTTCTCTGGAGAGCCCTGATGCAATGCCCAGGCCACTAGCCCTAATGGCTCTTATGTGACTGACTATCATATGAGCATAATGAACCTCCTTTTCTAAGGAACCAAGGTAAAAAGCACTCACATTTGTTAAAATCCCTTCTAGGTCTTCAATTGAAATGTGATACAAAAGAACAAAGTGCTATTACATTAACCTAATTATGAAGTTACTTGCTAAGAGCAAGTTTTAGAGTATCTATGTTTGTTTAAAAAGCCAAAAAGATTATCAGCTGTACTTCCACAGACTTTGAGGCTCCTGTATCTGTTTTGTTTACCAATTTCTAAATTTAGGTGGAGGACTCTGCTATGCACTTGAACTGCTGGTCAATTCTACATGGGCAAACAGAGTACAATAGCAGAAAGGATAGTAGAATTATGGTCAAGAAATATTAACACCCCAAAGGCATTTTTATATAACAGAAAATATATGAAATGGCAAGAATAACATTTTTAAAATAAAAGGCTTTATTTAGTTAGCTGGAACTGTGCAAGCTTCCATTTACAGAAGCCTCTACAAACAGCATATGGTAATTCCTTACTCAGAATGGAAAAATAGGGGGTTTGAGGTACTTTGAATGTTTTTATATTTCCTTCCTATTTTAACTTGGCACAACTCTACAATCTTAAATTTTTATATCCAAAGAAAACATACTCTAGAAATAAATATACTCACTTTGAAAAGTGAATAAGTAAAAGATTGGAGATTCTAATTCAGATATTGCAACTCAAACGATAGGGCCAGCCCTTAGAAGATCTATGTCTCTCAGACAGCATTCTCCTCTTGTCAAAGAAAGTCCTCTATCGAGCTGTCACCAAACAGCTCAGTCACACACCTCACTTATCACGAGTTTGCTTATTGAAGCCTGCAGCCACACCAAATACAAAAAGCAAAAGAAACAAAAAGCTTTGAGAAACACAAAGAGGTGTTGCTAAGTCATCCCACGGAGAGTTTCTTACATCCTAGCGCTGCGGTTGTGCTGCCCAGGTTCTCAGCCCCTCTGCAGATGTGAGACAGTGGGTAAGTTAGGTAACCCTGCTGAGCTTGGAGTTCTTATCAGTAAAATGGGTATAGTAATTTTTTCTCCCTCATCAGATTGTAGATAGGATTAATGAGATAATATATATAAAGTGATTAGAACACAGCCTGTTATGTATGATGTGCTTGTAAATTATTAATATATTATTGTTTTTGTTATTGTTGTCACTATTTACTACTCTAAATACAACTCTGCAAGCTTAATTTTCAGGTTGTTGATGCACGGCAGATCAGAAGCCAAAAATTAGTCAAGTAGGAGAATATTCTACCGGGATCATGAGCGCTGACAGCAGGACAAGGCCATGGCCAACAAGTTGAGTGTGACAGAAAAGACAAAGACAATGAGAATAGGATATAAGAACTCAAAGCGTTATCATTCTGGGTCCTTTTCATTTCAGGGAAAACACACAACATTTCAATAGTTCCTCAAGATATCTTATTAAAAAACAGTAAAATGCAATAATTTCCATTCAAAAGAATAAATTTAATACACAGGACTTAAATTATTTTCAACATATCCCCATGAGCTATTTCTTGCAGAGTAAGTGCTAGGAGATGCTTTGCTTTCCTTAAGAATGTGGTATAATTTTTCCCTGTCTGACAAATAAAAATGATAGACCTGACCTTTCTTCCTGTCACTTTGACTACCAGGAAGCTTAGAACCAAATTTCAGTCTTACTACAAAACCCACAAAGGACCTTAGGGGCCTTTTCATTCTATGTTTTTTTTTTCCTTGTATCATGACTTACTACTCCAAATTTACATTATTTTTGTCCTTATTTTACATTTCTCACTTATATTTTGATATTTTATTGTATGGCACACACTGACACAAATTCACAAAATAGAAAGGAGTTCTATTATCAATAAATTAAAATACCCAACAAACTATTTTTGAAGTCTGATATATGTGCAATATGTTTTAGAAGATTTCACTCCAAATGTTTTATTAAGTTACATGTAGGAACTAAAGGGATAACTATTTGGAAGAATATCCCATCTATGGAATAGCTTATTCCATAACTGTCCCATAACAGCAAAGCATTGCTAATGTTATCCTCTTCCTAAATGAAGCCACAGGTTTATCCCAGCTCCAATTGCCTCCAAGGTGATGGAGACTCCACCTTCCTCCAGCGGGGAACAAAGAGCAACGTTGAGCAGCAGGACAGTTTAAGTACCAATCAAGGCATAGAAAGCCCAGTTCTTACGCTCCTTGTCTGGGAGCACAGAGGGATAAGCCCTGGTAAGGATGCTTTCAGCTGGCTGGCTAATGGAAAACAGGAGACTCTAGTATCCAACCCTAATGTCATTCAGGTCCCACAGAAATATCACCCCAGGGAGAGCCACCCCTGCCCAGGTGTGAACTAGTCCCTCCCCTCCAAACCCAGCCTATTTCCCTTCCACTCAGCCACTGTTCTCCATGGCACTCCTTACCTTTTGGCATATATTTAGTCCTTTATTCTGCTTCCTATTGATTGTCTAGATCCTCCCATTAGTGTAAGTTTCATGAAGTAGGTGACTTTATGTGTTTTTTGGTTATTGTTGCTTTATCTCAAGTTCCCAAAACAGTATCTGGCAAATAGTGAACACACAGCAAATATTTGTTGGTTGAATGGATGAGTGAACGAATACACGAAAGCGATCGACCAAGGATGATTTTTTTTTCTTTCTGCCGTGTTAGAAGGAAATTTCAAGATATTTTAAAACTCATAACTTAAAGCCCTTTTAGGTCTTTGGGTAAAAATCAATTTTTAAAAATTAAGTACATCGTATCAATCAAACTATGAGACCAAATGGAGACGCAGGAACATTACCTGTCCTGCCTAAGATCTCATGGTTTGCCAAATATTACCAGGGTCACACGGTATAATTAATCTCCCTTGTACTGAATCATTCCAAAATTTACATCCCCTACCCAGGCTTCTTTCCTGACGTCTGTGTCTGACAGAGGGACAGATGGATACAGGACTCCTACCCATACCAACCTGTCTAAAACTAAACTGTTTGTTCCCCAGATGGATACCTGCACATTCTATTACCAAGGTGGTAGCCCATTAACGCTTTTCTCTATGACATGGGTCCAGTTTTTAAGGTACAGAGCATGGGGCAGGCCTAAGAGAAAGAGCTATCTGTCAGACCACATTTAAATAAGACAGGACAAGGAATGAAACACTAGAGGAGGAGAGATGGACATCAGAGCACATTTATACGGTAGGCAGAGCTGGCCCTGACAAATCAGCAAAGGCCACAGGTGTGCAGGACGTGGGCACATTGAGGGAGATTACAGACAGGAGGGCAAAGCCAAAGGCACTCGCTTCTCAGTCTCGGCTGGAGCAGTGCAACATTGGATGAACCAAGTCCCGGCTGGTAAGAGCAAAGATCTCTTCTAGAGGGCGCTCTGTGATATCATATGTTGGCAGCCGTTTTGTGTAACTACTGTTGGTTCTCATTTGGCCCCAGCTTTAGCTCGACCTGGAGTTGTGGCTCAGAGGTGCAGAGTCACCTGGGGCATTTTGACTGGAAAGTTTTTCTATTAATACACGCTACAGCTTTCCTAAAGAAAACCTCCATGCCTGCCAAGGTTTCTCCACCCCACCCTAATAACGGAGTGATAAAACCTGAACCTGAGCAGGGCAGAAATTATTAGTGGCTACTGCAGCCTAGCTCAGCTCCCCTTCTGCCTGTCAGGCAGGTGTTAGGTCCCAATGCCTCTGCCATTTTCACTCAGCTTTCTCTGTCACATGGCTACATTACAAAACCACAAACCATTTCGTCCCGATATCTATTCACATTTATTTCCCTTTTCAATTCCCAATATTCATTTTTCTAACATTCTCACTATGCTTAGGTAACTTGCAAAACAAGAAAGAAGGTTTAAGACACTTGATAGAAAACTTGCCTTAAATGATGAGTTCCTTCCAAATAATCCTAGAGATTAATAACTAATACCTACATCAGATTTGAGAGTTTGCAAAGCACTTTCTTATCACTGTCATTTAACGATGGCAACAACCCCAAGAGACAGGTATTCACATCCTCACGGGTGAGAAACCTGAGGCTCAGAGAAGGCAAGGCACCAGCCCAGAGTCGCACCTGGGACATGGAACCATATCAGACTCCCACCCATGTACACTCCAACTTTGCGGCTCATCTAATTGTACACAGGGAATCACTAACCACAATAATCATCACTCATCTCCAGCATCTCCCCCAGGCCTGCCTTTTCCAGAGCCAAGAATAGACGATCATATTTCTTCCTGCTCACTCAACCAAGCCTCACTCACCTGCTTGTGCTCTGAATATTTTTTTTATAAATCCAAGTAAGCATTATTCATTTGTTCATTTGACTTGTATTTATTGAGTGCCTACTATGTGCAAGGCATCAAGAGTGTGGCTATTAGGTGGTAGGAACTATCTACTAAATAATTGTAGATGACAACATTATTCGTTTTTCTAAAAATCCACTGAAATCGCGCAGGATCCAATGCTCAATATTGTGTTCAAAGCAAAGTAAATCACAGAGCAGTTGGCTCCAATCCTTTTTTAAAGCAGGCAGGGTATAAATAATAAATAGAATAAAAGCGTCACTGTGAAAATTTTATCAGAGGCGGTAAGTGTAGAGGAGTTAAGAGGCTGGGCTTCAGTCCAGGCCCTGCCACCAGCTGCGTGACCTTGTGTGAGTCACCTCACCGCGATGGGCCTCCGTTTTCTCCTCTGTAAAATACACAAATTAAATGGAGCGATTTTTAAAGGGTCTTTGCTGACTAGCAGTCTCCTCATTCTGAAGCTGACGCATCCGTCAGTGCATCTGACCTTCATCCAATCATGTGGCCCAGAGCTCAGGGGCAAAACACAGGGACATGGTTGCACTTGGAATCCCAAATAATGCAGTACCATCAAGAGCAAATGGACAATCAGCCTGGAAGGCGATGAGCTGGTGTGTGAAACATAACTGATTCAGAAAAATTAATATAATCACAAATGAATATTGGAACCATTCCCAATATTGGAACTGTGTCCTACAAATAATAAATATCCAGGTGAAATTAAAAATCAATAGATGGTAATGCACCAATTTTGGTTCCTTAGTTGTAACAAATGTACCATGGTAATGTAAGATGTTAACAATAGGAGGGTGTGATGCAGGGAACTCTGTACTATCTTTGCAACTTTTCTGTATATCTAAAGCTGTTCTACAATAAAAGCGTTTCTTAAAATACAATTTTATAAGTAATCTTCATCTACCTAAGTGAGAACCATTTACCAAACTGAAGATTGTCATCTCTCCCACCTGAACAAAACAGGCTAGTGGTGGATTTATGATTATCTTTCTGCTGCAAAGGGATCTTCTCCATTTTTACAAGTATATTTTAATCTTTTTAATCCTTTTAAGCATCCTTATCAAATTAATGAGAAATTTTAAGTGGTCTGGTTGAATTTATATGAATATTAGGAGAGATAGGTGCAAAGCTCTTCTCAGCAGTGGAAAGCCCTATTCACAGAATTGGAAATAAACTATCCAAACCAAGTTGACTGATACAGACATTTCCATACCTACCTAACCTCTTTAACCTCCTATTTAAAAATGAAAGTTAAGAAGTCCAGCCTGAAACTACAGAGCAATAACAATCACAGTAAGTTTACAAACTCATCTTTAAAGGCTCACTGTTAAAGATTTGAGGAAAGCTGTGTCTAACTTCACCTGGTGTCTGGCTACCATTTAAAAGCAAAGCAAATGCACACGTTTGCATTTGCGTGCATACACACACACACACACACACACGCACACACACACACACACCAGATTCAGGAAGGAAAAGTCAATAGTATTAATAAATCTGCAGTGTGTTAAAGGCTGCATGGATAAAAGGAAAATGTCCTAGCAGTTTTCTTCATTAACATTGGAAAATTCTTATGTAACCTACACAGCATTAAAGTCTGCAAATCTGGCCTAATTTTGTCTTCGAGCCATAGACTTCTAAAACATGCTCTCTTTGGTCTACACGTTGCCTTTTGAAATAGTCTATTAGCTGGAAGCTCCTGCATCCTTTATTATGATTCCAGCAGCCTTAGCTCTCTGCTCACAAATTATTGATGTTCCCTTTGCACCAAGCATCGTTTGCAACTGATAAGCAGCAGGGTAATTGGCACCTTCACAGGATATTAGGCAGAAGGAGAGGGGAAAGGAGCACACTTTGCAGACAGGAAGCAGACACAGAAGGTAACCAAATAATGGTGCTCCTGCTAAGAAGGCTAAATTCTTCTTGACGAATTATATGCTTTGCATTTCCTATAGTAAATATTGTTTTATATTTATTAACACATTGTAAGAAAAATGTGTCAGGTTAGGGTGACCCCTGGGTTTATTAAAGATGAGGTGTTAATGTTACAATTTATTCTCAGTAGTATGCAAAATCTGATATAACTTCTAGTAATACTTAGCATTAGCAGCTTATATGTTTTCCATTCTCATTGCAACATAATTAATGATGCTGTCATACTGAATACATGGATATGAATTATTACTAAATTAGAATAGAATTCCTATAGAATATGTGTAATGCACTGTCACCACAAATACAATATTAATAAAGAATCCAGGTTAACCTGTACTTAATCTTTTTAAATCCACCCTTTGATTTTAACAAAACACATTACAAAGTTCTGATTTTACCAAATTTGGAGGAAAATTTATTGCATTTTCAGGAGAAAAGGATGTCATTGTGATTTTGACAGTGGCACTGAGCATACATTTTTAAAAAATATATCTGTTTCAGAATAAATCAGGTATCTCTCAGGATAATAACTGAACAATAAGTGTGTATGTGACAGCAAGTCAGGAGGCTGGGACACAGATCACCTCATTCGTGCTGAGATACTATATTCAGTCCCATCGCATCCCTTCCCCAACAACAACATAAATCTCAGCCTCTGGTGAAAATCAGAGACTGCAAAACTCACGCTATAGGCTCAGGCTAAAGGTTAAGTGAGAAGGGAAATGTAAGGAGGAAAATCCTGGTTCAACATCCTACAAAAACCTAACCAAAACTGCCCTCTCCCTCCACCACCAACACCACCACCAGTCTCCACGTGTCCCCTTCCCACCCTCAACGGGATCCCACACAGATTCTGCCATCTCAACTTTGAAGAAGCCTCTATTAGACCCAGATCAAATCCAGATCTGCTGATTGAAGCATTACTCAGCCAAGTCACCCCGGTCCTCTCCCCATAGAAACTGCTTCCATCCTTCCCCATCGACTCCCTAAACCTGGCCACTTCTGCGATTGACCCTGTGCTCTGCTAGCATTTGATATTTCTGCATGTATCTGGAGGAATTGCTTAGACTTTCAACCCAACCATCAGCTCCAAACCCAGTTCACCCTCAGTCTCTTCTAGATCAATTATGTCAGCAGCTAGACCAACCTGGATGCCCCTCTGGGGCAGGATTCTGGGCCCTCGATAAAATCATCTATTCATTTCAGAGACTTCATTCTCTTGAATTGATTAGCCTGACTACATTGGCTTATGTCCTGACTTTCATTTATTCCTCAACCGCATATCAGATCTTACTATGAGCCAAGGAATCAGAGATGCAATCTGCTCCCTAACTTCTTCCCTCCAGCTGTTCTCATTCTACAGGAGCACCTGCCAATCCGCCTAGGTCAGTGATTTTCAAACTTTTTGGTCTCAGAGACTTTTGCGCACTGAAAAATTATTGAGAGCCCAAAGAGCTTTGTTTATGTGGGTTACACCTATCAATATTCCCTGTATTAAAAAAAAACCCTGAATAAATGTAAAAACAAAAAATTAACAGGAAAGTGGCATTGTCACGAAATTTTGCAAATCTCTTTAATGTCTGGTTTAATATAAGACAGTTGGATTTCCATATCTGCTTCCACATTCAATCTGTTGTGATGGGTTATTCTGGTTGAATTATATGGAAAAAAAAAAAAACCTGGCCTCACACAGATGTGTATATAATTGAAGAAAAGAGTATTTGACCAGCCTGTTCAGATAATTGTGAGTATTCTTCTCTGATATTACATTCACGAACAACAAGCAGTACTGTAGTGTGGGATCTGAAACCTTACTGATGAAGTTTTCATACTTGGTACTTTAAAATCTATTGGTTTTTCTTGCATTATGAGTGGATCTTTTACCCACATTGTAACATCTGTGTATGAACATTTGGAAAACATTGGTTCACTGAGCTATGCAGATTAAATGTTGACACCATTTTTATATAATATCACAAAAATCACATTTTTCTCAAAAACATTATCCTAAGTAAAAGAAGTCAGACACAAAGGGCTATATATTGTATAATTTTCATATATTATGATATTCTGGAACAAAGCAAAACTATGAGCACAGAAGTCAGATTAGTGGTTGCCAGGGCCTGGTAGTGGGAGATTATTGACTATAAAGAAACACCTGCAGGTTCTTCTGTGATGTCCCAAATGATAGGGTTTTCCCCATTTGTAAGGCTGAATAGTATTCCATTGAATATGTATACCCATTTTCTTTATCCATTCATCAACTACTAGGCACTTAGGTTGTTTCCACATCTTGGCTATTGTGAATAATGTTGCAATGAACACGAAAGTGCACATATCTCTTTGGTATGCTGATTTCATTTCCTTTGGATATATACTCAGAAGTGGAATTGCTAGATTGTATAATAATTCTATTTTTCATTTTTTCAAGAACCTCCATACTGTTTTCCATAATGGCTATACCAATTTACATTCCCACCAACAGTGCACAAGGGTTCCCTTTTCTTCGCACCCTCACCAACAATTGTTATCTTTTGTCTTTTTGATAATAGCCATTCTAACTTTGTCCAATTAAAAATAAAAATTTTAAAAAGAAGAAACACTTGGAAACTTTTGGGTTGATGTGAATATTCTATATTCTATTTGTGTAGGTACATATATGACTATATATATTTGCCAAAATTCATTGAACTGTATACCTCAAAGGATACATTTTACTATATGTATAATAAGCTAGACTTTTAAATAAATCACATTCCTTAATATCACCATCTATCTTACTAGCAAAGTCTGTAAGTACTGGGAGGCTCTTAGGCTCATGATGGTAAATATGAACTTTCCAAAATTCCAATCTTTGCTTGAAAACTTGAATTTTATCTCATTGGCAACAAATACTCTCAGCTTATCACATCTACATTTAAAGTATTTAATTCTTTTTTCTTTAAACTCCAAAAGATTCGTGTTAAAATGATACCACACCTGGCACTGTTGTGCTATTCAAAAATGTTCTATTGCTCATGACACAAGGTAAATTGACATCGCAAAAGCCAAAGGAAAGATGGCATTTGGCATACTTTCCTTTGATATAACAGGCTCACTTCATTCGTTTTGGAGCAAATGTCTGTCAAATACTGATGCGTGACTACTGATAGTTTGTTTGTCCAGTTGTTCTTCCAAGTAAAAATGATGTTTTGTAAAAATGGTGGCTAGATGTTCCCAACTCAAATAACCACACAAGTGCTTTTCCTTGAGATAACCGTAGTAATTCATTCCCAAAGCAGCAGAAGTGCTCTATGCAT
Source organism: Propithecus perrieri (assembly GCA_963574695.1). Lineage (NCBI taxonomy): Eukaryota > Metazoa > Chordata > Mammalia > Primates > Indriidae > Propithecus > Propithecus perrieri. The sequence goes on from CAUYRB010074722.1 coordinate 37,354, forward strand.
ACTTCCAATTTTATCATAGAAAATATTAAAAAGATATGTAACCAAAGGTTAAGACTTCATAAAATTAGTCATTTTTACAGCTTTGGCAAAGACATTTTTAAGTGAATCTTGCTTCTTGAAAATTGCAAATACATGGTAGGGAATGCCATGACTACCAAGATGCTTTGGTGGCTCATTTGTACTAACACACCCACAGTTTTACATACTGTTGCTTTGCACCATTGGTGTATATGCCAGCACAGTTGTTCCAAGATAAACTATGAGATTCAAAAAAAGGTTATTCAATACTTTTGACTATTCCAGCACCACTTGTGTTTGTTGCCAAGGTTTCACATAAAAGAAGATCATCTTTGATGATTCATTGTTGCTGTTGCTGAATGGATACAAGCAAACATACACTCACCAATTTGTAAGGCAAAAGTATAAAACTTCAGATGAGATATTAATTCTATCTTCAAGTTGAATTAATTCAAATTAAACATACATAGCTTGATTAGTCTCTTAGCTATTATGCTTTCTCAAGACAACACAATAAAATAATTTATCTACAAGATGCCTCATTTGAAAAGCTGTTACCAAAAAAGTTTAATTTTTAAAGATTTTATAATGTCTACATTAATATATCAATTCCTTTCTTTTAAACTCCGAAATATTGGTCTCAAAATGGTGTCACAAGTGGCCCCATAATACTATTTAAAATGTTCTGTTGCCCTTGACACAATAAAGCTAGTTGTTAGTATCACCAAAGCCAAGGAAAGAGCAGTTTCATCTTTTGATGATGCTCTAAGAAGCCCAGGCTACTATTAGATCCCTGGACTGCTCAAGTTGTTTAGGGAAGAGGAGAGATACTCAAGTGGGTAGCAAGACCTCAAAACCTGAGGATATTGGCAGCTGGTCAGCCAGGGTAAACAAGTAACAACACTGTCATCCCATAGTTAAGCTGGAAACCTCAGGTTCATCCTTGGATCCTCTCTCTCCTTCACTCCCTACTGCAAATACTACTGTCCTCTGTCTTGCCCTGAGCCCTCGTTATCTCTTGCTTGACCATTCCTGAAAGCCTCCTGAGTAAGCTCTCTGCCTCTACCACCACCACTGCCACAAAGCCTTCCTGCACCCTGCCTACTAGATAAAGGGCAAAGGGACCCTTTATAATCAGGCCCCATAGACCTCCCACCATATTGTCTCTTGCAACCACTCTAAAAGCATTCTCAAACACACAGGTGCTCTTTTGCACCTTCTAGCTTATGCACATGCCCTGTTTCTTGAATTCTACTCATTCTTCAGGCCCAATTCAAATGTCAACTCCTTCATGAAACTTCCCCCAGGTGCCAAGGCAGAGCCTGTGCTCCCAACACATAACGAACAGCTTGATGGCCACTCTTACACACCAAATTGTCTTTACTTGCTCAATAACTGTCTCCCCAATCTTGCTGGAGAGAAGATAGAGCATGTCTTAGCCATGTCTAGCACCCCACCCTAACCAGGCTCACATCTGGTGCACTGGTACCTAGTAGATGCCTAATCCACATTTGTTGGAGGTATTAGATGCCCTGAGAAAGCACTGAGTACTCCAGTCACCCATTGATTTAGTTGCTAAGATAAATTCTCCCATTCAGCAATCTTTCTCCAGGCTCACGTGATACTGTGCTGCAAAACTGATGCATAACAAGAGATTGCTGAAACACAAAAGATGCAGCTTGTCAGCAGACAAACTGCTCTAGTGGCAAGAACAAAGCCAGTATTTCTTTCAATTGTATGGGATCCTGGTATCCTATATAGGTAGTTCTCAAACCACTATGTTTTGATGATATATACAGGCACTTGTCATGAATATCCCAACTCATAATCTCAAAAAGCTTATGAAGGTTGCCTTATTAACCACATGTCATAGATGAGGAAGCTACAGAGCAGAGAGTAATTTGACCAGGACAAAGCTGCTTTCCAACACCAAAGCCCACGCACTTCCACTATGCTGCATATGAAGAAGGCTGGTTCATCCCTAAATCCTTCCCAAATGAGACTTTTTCTTACTCCAACAGGATTTTCTCCTTTTAGTAAGTTTTCACTGTGCATTAATGAGGGTTTGGGGTTTTGTTTTTGATAAACACTAAGGAGAATAGTGTGGGAAGAATCTTCTGCCAAAAGTCAATTCTACCCTAGGAGAAAGAATTCAAAATCCAGGTCTCAAATCTCCTGCTTTTGTTGTTGCCTCTGGTCAGTTCGTGAATGAAACAGATTAGCACACAGTTATGGTAATGAGCAGGACCTGCTTCCCAGACCTGGCATCATTATTGCACTTGTTGTTAGAATGATCCTTAGAATCTTACAGGATGACAGCATATCCACTTTAATTATTATGATAGGGTTTCGAAAGGGGTAGCGTTGTACTTTATTAGATAAGAATGAGGAGTGCCAGTGGAAAGAAAGTCTATAACATTGTAAAACACCCCACTCCCAAGACAAGCACTCGTGTCTTTCCTGATGATAGTGTTGCCGTATTTGTTTTCCAATTACATCTTGAATGAACTCGATAGACCATGAGGCATGATGGGAGAAATCTACTTTCTGGCAATTACGGTTCATGTCCTGTGTAAAGGTGGTGAACATTTTCACTGCCCATTTTTATTCAGTCTTTAAAAGTGCAATATAGAAATCTGAAGACTCAAAAAATTCTTTTTATTTAAAATCTGCTTTTTCACAATAGAATTCTTCTGTGACTAATCACTGATGTCTGTGAGTGACAAACACTATGAATAGTGTCACAGACTCCAAGTATACTAAATACTTGAACCATAAATCATGCGACAAGTTTGTGTGCTAATTCTAAAAGATTTCAAACGAGACCAAATATGTTATGTCTGTTGAAGTCATCCATTGAGGAGAATGAACATTATTTCTAATAATCGCAGTTTGAATCATCATGATGGGGTTTTGTTTTGCAGGAAACAATGGGGACTGTTAAAAGATCCTCCCTGAAAATTCAGTCAAAACAATATCAGTCTTGATATCATTTCACATAAATTATTTTTAAAGAGGTTTCTATATAAACGGAAATATCAGTAAAATATGGAAACTTGCCTTATGTCATTTGGAATGTAAAAGTGTATGTAAAGATTTCAAATGGCAAATTAATGTCATAACTGACTGATTTCAACTCAGTAAATTTTGTCATGTAACAAAATTATACAATTTACATAATTAAACATTTCAAATTGCATCTGAAGCTTTTTTTAAAGATAGGCTAGCCACATTGTTTTTAGAATATATTGATTTTATGCTTCTAAAAATAGGAGTCATCCTAAACTCTTTCTATTTCATTTTAAGCAAACCATCCCTATACCAGCTAAGTGCCACACGTTTTTGGATCTCTTATATGCTGTTTTCCCTTTATAATATTTTTCAACTTTTAGGTAATAATCCATAGTTTTTTTCTTGCTCAGATTATGCTGTTTTTAAAAACTTGAGGTGAATTTTTAATATGACATTTGAAAAGCAGGTTCAGAAATTAAAAACAAAACTTCAAAAGCTATCCATGTTTACATGCCAACTTCCGCCTTCATTTTCTAATTATTTAAGATGAATATATTCAATTACTTGAATTATCCACCGATGCCACCTTAGCTCTTGGCTTCACTTTTTGTAGGTAACATGAGCCACACACTTCATTGAGAATTGGTATTATCACTTATTAGGGAAATTATACTCGACTGTTTTATCCGTTTGTAATTTATGTACATTTACATATATATGCGTGTGTATATATATTACCTATATGATGACTGTCTACATTTCTTCAATTATCTGCAAAATTGTGGTCATTCTCAACTTCACCGTTCATGGAAAACACAGTACACACCTCTCATTGAGAAAAAGTCTAATTGTGTTCTCATATAGCCAAGTGTCTTTCATAAAATTGTATCATAGAGGTTGCAAGCTTTATATACATGTATACACATACACACACATGCAAATATATATTATATATGTGCACACATAGTTATATATGCTTGCAATTACCTTCTTTGTCTATCATCTTTAAATGTCTATTTCTTTGTTGGACTGAAAAGAAGTACATTGTTCTCAGCTGAGGTGGAGAAGCAGACAGATGAAAAATGAGCAATCCAGACCTGAGCAGAGGAAATCTGCATTTTAAAAATGCTTTGAAAGAAGTCTGCATTCCCCTAGGACACAAGACTCGCCATTCACTCTACTCAGTAATACAGTACATCAGTACATGATTTTCCTAGATTAATTACAGGGACCTATTCAATAATAATGACTCATTATTCTACCAACTACATCCTTATACCAGCAAGCCTGGAACCTACCAGCTTCATCAAATGCTACTTAAAGGAAATAGCCTTTAAGTACCTACCTGCTGATAGACAAACCACACACACACACACACACACTGGAACACACACACACAGCAATGCTTGGGTCCGCACAAGGATTTTATGGTTGAATGCCCCAGGGAAGAGCACCCACCCCTCAGGTTAAAGGCCAGGGGACTCTGGAAATTGCTTTAATCCAATTCTACACGATAGTAATGTGGATGTTTTTACAAAACTGCCCATCAAAGGGGCCAGGATAGTCTCTTCCTCCCACTCACTTACCTCTGAGCCTTCATTCATGCTGTTTCACTATCCCCCTCCCAGTTGCTCATTTAAATCCTACCCAGTCCTAGAGCCTCGCACAAACTGACCTCCTCTGTGATGCCTGCCCTGACCCTCCAGCCCACACCCAATTTTCCTTCTCAATATTCTCATCGGTTATGACTAGAACATCCCCTCAATTGACTCTTGACCCCCCACTCCCATGTATAGAACAATCTAATCAGCAAACATTTGCAGAGAACTACCACGTGACTAGCACTGTGCGTGACGTCATGGAGGACACAGAAGAAGAGAGACAGCATTCTGAACATCTGCTATGCAACAGGGACTTTACGTAGCCCCCATTAATCCTGCAAAGGGGGTACTGTTACCCTCAAGAGAGCAATGAAGACACAGAACAAGAGGTGCTCAGTAACCTGCCAAAATTTACGTATCTAATAAGAAACACAACCAGAATTTAAGTCTACGTCAATCAGATTTCATATCCCCTATTCCAGAAGTTACAGACACATGGCCTAGGGACTACATGACTGACTTTAGATAGGGCATGCACTTTTCAGTTATCCACAAGCCCCACCCCACCCTATTGTCCTATACTCACACACTAGGACACTCCTTTTTGCTACCTCTGTGGCTCCCAAGCGCTGTTGAATTTACTCCCCTGCTACTTTCTCCAGTAGTTTATTTTGACTCATGGTTACAATCTAGCAGGGAATACACCATGATATAAAATGAGAAAGATATATGCAGAGATTCTGGAGGGGAGAGGAAGTCATCCTGGCACAGGGGATGGCATGAGTCTTGAAGGGTAGGATGTTGGAAGGAGGAGTTTGGCAGAAAGGTGCTGTAAGGAAAGGAAATGGGAGAGAAAGAGTCGCTGGATGAGATGGGAACACAGTCAGACTTGGTGAGCAGGAGTTTGGTTTCACTGGAGAATGGGGTCTATTAAGGATAACTGCAAGAAAGAAAGCTGAAAAGGTTAGTGAGGCCTGATCCTGGAAGACTTCAAATGCCACACTCCACAATCTGGACTTCATTTACAAAAATTAAGGTCTCATAAAGGTTTTTGAGGAGGCACATATTTGGAACCAGATTTTAGAAAGCACAGTGTGGCAGGAATGAGCAGCGGCTCTGTGTAAGGGGGCACGGCTGGGTGGGAGAGCAGGGAAACAAAGGATGAGGCCAGCTGTATTTGTACCTGGGAGTGAGATGCTAAACCTGAACCCGGGAGTCACAGGAGGAATGTGAGAGCCCCCTGGCCTGGCCCGCTCTTGCTGTGTGGGAAGCACTCCTCATTTTTGCTCGCATGCCATCTTATCTCAGATGCTTCCCTGACCACCTGATGTAAATTAGCCCTCCCCTCCCATGCCATCTCCAGCCTCCCTACCCACCGCCACACTGCCTTATCTTTCTCCGTGGCCTTTATCACTATTTGACATACTACATGCTTACTTGTTTATTTATTTACTGCCTGGCTGCCCTGACAACACTCTTTTAAGCTTCAAACAGACAGGACAGTTTTAGTCCCTGCAGTTTACCCTAAAGTGCTTGGCACATAGAAGGTACTTAATAAATATTTGTTAAATGAATAAATATATGGAGTCTTCCGGAGGATGTGGTGTCTTCTTTCAACATCCAGAGCATAAGCCCAAGAGTCCTGTTTGTAGTCCTTCATACCCCACAGTGCCACACTTATCTAGGCCCTGTCACCTCAAATGTGGCAGCCAGACCCTTACCTAGCCCTCCAATGGATGCCACACTTGTCCGCACTTGCACCCTCTGCAAAGAGGAGGAGCTCCCTTTGACATACTGCCAGTCTCGTGGCCCAGCAGCTGACAGAGGACTCACAGAAATCACTATTTCAGGGGTCACGTCGTGAATCCAAATAGGGTTGCAAGCTCATGTCACTCTGCTTTTCCTGTGTAGCACTTATCACAGTGTAACTAATTAGTTGTTGGTGTAATTATTTATTCATGAGACCTGTGGTTCTCAAACCAACCAGATCCAAACACTCTTTTTATGACAAATATTTTCTAGGACCTTCTTTTACTAGCCTGAAATGAAATTAATGGATAATATAACCTGCCTACACACATATTTTTTTAAAAAAATCAATATAATGCCCTAACTGTAATATAAAAAAGAAATAAAAGGAAAGTAAGTTATAATAAAACAGTACATATATCAATATATGAATGCTCTGGTATGACTACACTAGGAAACCTAATGAGGAAGTCGTCAGATGTTTGCTCCCAGTGGTAGAGTCACCGTGAATGTGACACTACCAATGCAGACCAAATGCTATGAATAGCCATCACGATCTGATTTTCCAACATGGCGAACACTTCTTCTTAAAGTCCAATGATAATTTACCCATCAAGAGAGGAACCAAGAAAAATTAATGCTGACAGATATTCCAAAGCATAAAAGCAAGGCAGATGCATCATTTTCAGCCACTCGAACAAGCTATAGAAAGTGAAGATAGTTGGAAAAGAGTTTGCCTGGTGCGGGAATACATGCCCTGCTTTTTCGAAGTAAACAGAAATATATGTCCACCTCAAGCCAGCCTGACCTATAAAACTAGGGCAGTTTTTAAGCTTTTGTTGTTAATATGTGTTATAAATATCATATTTTAAGTTCTTTCTCATCAGAATGTGGTTCCTATTAAAAGTGTAGAGCATTTAAGCCAATCAGAATCAATTATTTTAAAATAATATTTTGTAGTCCCCTTTACCATCTTGAAAACAAAATTCATAGATTATATGACCTACCACTCATATATTTTCAAAAATCAGCATAATGTTCTCTTATAATATAATATGAAGAAGTAAAAGAAAAATAATTTGTAAGAAAATTATATATATATATATGTATATTATTATATAACTGCTTGGGAACAACCACACTAGAAGAGACAACAAAATAGTCTGAAGTTTGTATTATACATAGAATTGCTATAAATATGATAGCTACAAATGCCAACTAATCTAAGTGGGTTGAACTGGTGACAAAAATACCCACGAGTGGCTGGGCACAGTAGCTCACACCTATATTCACACCCATTCCCAGCCACCGGGGAGGCTGGCATTGTCTTATGATCCAGCAAATCCACTTCCAGGTATATATCCAAAAGAACTGAAAGTAGGATCTTGAAGAGGTATTTGCACAGCCATGCTCATAGCAGCGTTATTCACAACAGCCAAGAAGTGGAAGCAACCCAAGTTCCATTACAGATGAATGGATAAACCAAATGAGGTAGATGCATACAATAGGATATTATTCAGCCTTAAATAGGAAGAAAATTCTGACATATGCTACAACATGGATAAGCCTTGAGGATATTAAGCTAAGTGAAATGAGGCATTGCACAAAGACAAATACTGTATGATTCCACTTAGATATGGTATCTAAAGTAGTCAAATACATAAAAATGGAAAGCAGAATGCTAGTTGTCAGGGACTGGAAGGAGGGAGAAACGTAGAGTTGTTGTTTAATGGGTATAAAGTTTCAGAGTTGCAAGATGTAAAAGTTCTGGAGATCTGTTGCACAACAATGAATATACTTAACATTATTGAACTGTATCCTGTAAAGATGTGTCAAATGGTTAAGATGGGACATTTTACATGATGCCTTTTTTTCTGCCATAAAAAATCAGTACATAATACAATTATGCAAAAAAACTTAGTGTTTATATATAAAAAGAGTTAGGTTCTAGACTAAAGGCAAAGAGCTTTTTCACCTACATGCATGTCCTCTAAGATGTTTGAAAGTTGTGCAGGACAAAGAACAATTCTTCACTGTGTGATCTGTCCTACACGTGGTAGGACACTGAGTTTCTCTTACCTCTGCCCACCCAATGCCAACAGTGTCCTCGAATACTGTGACATCCCAAAACATCCCCACAAATTTCCAAATGCTGCCTATGGGGTAGAACTGTGCTATCAAGAACCATGACACTAGAAGGTAAGTTCCGTGAGAGCAGGGATCTGTGTCCCTGTGTCTTGCTCATAATTGTATCCCCAGCACTTAGCAATGGTTTAGTGCACACTACTAAATGTGTCCAACGACTAGTCATCGAGTAAATAAATGAGTGCACCCATGAGAATGGAGACTGTGTTTAGTTCATCTTTGGACTGCCCCACCCTGTACCTAAGGCTGAAAACATTTGTTTATTCACTTAAGAAAGACATTGTGCTGAATATGTGAATAATTAATAATTAATAAATAATTCCACAGTCCCTACCCTGTGGAACTTACAGACTGTTTGGAAAGACAGACGCTAAACAAATAAACAGTCTAACATAGCTAGGCCTTTGTTATGATCCCAAGTCAATAGCAATAGTTGTAAGCAGAAGTAGTAGCGGTAGTAATACTGCTAACAATTACTACTTCTACCACAGGCTGTTACTTTTAACATTAGATCCTACTTACAGAGTATCTGCTGGGCATATAGCTTGCAATAACTTCTCCTAATTCCGAGCCAGCCCCTACAAGCTCTGTACTTCCAGAGCCTGCTCGCTGCCACAGCATCATTGCTCAACATCTCCCCTTCCCCCACCCTCCACTGTACCTTCCAGGTGAGACTGGATTTCTTTCAGCCGCTCAAATATGCCATACTCTCTTGGTATGGCATATCTGAACCATTCTCGTGCAGTTCCTTTTCTAGGAAGACCCCTCATTCCCATTCTGCCTGGGTAAGTCCTGCTCATCTACCAGATGTCACTTCCTTTGGGGAGATGTCCTCGGTCCTTTTCCAGTTCCCCTTCCTGGTGCTCCCGCAGCACCCTGCCCTTCCTCTATAATACCTCATGTAGCACTGCACTGCCTGTTTACTTACCTGTGTCTCCTTGAAGAGTGTACAGCCAACGAGATCAGAGACATGTTTATTGTGTTCACCACTATATCTCTCTGTAGGAAACACCTGGATCTTCTGGAATCCCCGTCACCATCTTTGCTTTCCTTTTTCTGCCTTCCATATGCTTCTGTTTCTAGTAGGATGCATCTGCAACCCTCTTTGGTGGACTAACCTTAAGCAAATGGAGCCTTTTTCCCTGTGTGGACAGAGCTGGAAGTGTTTGGAGTTTATGTTCACCCTTCATGGGACAGCCCTTAGTTACTGACTGATTCATACTGGAGTGTGAAAGTCAAGCTCCCTTTGCCACAGGTCTGAACAAATGCTGCAGTACATCTTACATGCCAGGGACACCCCTGCAGGTTCAGGTTGAAGCCACACTCTGTGGGCCTCTGCCTGAAAGGGCACCCTAGCTTGGATTCCTCTCTTTGCTTTTTCTACCACTCTGTCATGGGTTTCTCCTGGAAGCATTTCTTCATAAGCCACTCCCACAAAAATCCCTGTCTTGGGGTCTGCTTTTGGCAAGCTTAACATAAGATATCCCCTGAAAAACTAGTAAAGTATTTAACATGGTGTAGAACCCAGTAATTGTTTATAAAATTAATCAATCACTAGTGATAGAATCTAACAAAATAGTAGGTATATTTATCCCCATTTTACAGATGAGGAAACTGAGGTTAAGAGTAAATAGTTAAGAATGAGTAGAGTAAGCTCTAACTCTCACAGCAGGTACTTGGAAAGCCAGGAACCAATTCCAGTCTTCTCTAACGACCCTAAACTGCAATTTTTAGCAGCAATATGTTCCTCCCAGCCCTGGTTCAATGCTTTAAGAAACTGAAGGAGATGCCATACCTTGGGTCTCTTCTGGTACTAAATTCCCTTTCAGTAGTAACTTCTCCTAGAATCAACATTCACTCAAAAACAGAATCTTCACAGCCCTGGGAAGATATACTGCTCCAACCTGATTTACCAGATGACATTTCTGGAGTTCAATCTTGTTATCAACTATCAGGAAATCTTCAAAGTGTCAAAGCCAAATGAAGATCTATTCCTTAACACAGGACAAGGGGAAGAAAATTTGCAGAAGTGTCCCATGGTATCAGGCATTGCCAAGGAGAAGGAAATAAAAAGTAATAGCCTAATTTTCGTTAAGTGATTGCTCTCATAAAGTAAAAGAGAACTTGTCCTTACCAGGACATTAACCCTGCATTGCTCAGACAATTAAGGAAAGTCATAAATTAATCATAATCAGGATCTGAAAAGAAAATTTATCTTAGCACAGAGGGCAAGAAGAGAAGAAAATTATCTTGGACAGGATGCTTCATCAGTTCTATTTTGCAAGACAAACCAAAACCCTGATGCCTCTATCCTTCCAGCTCTCTCCCTTTGATCCCCATCACCTCATCTCTGCACCTCTTCTCCCCTCTCTGCTCACCTCTACCTGAAACAGCCCCCACCTTAAACCCTCAATCTCAATATTTAAAAATTAAACATGATATCACATGCTTTAATATGAAAGTTCATTCAAAGAATGTATCTTTTCATTAAAGACTTTAGAGATCCTTCAGAGCTGGCTAGAAATGAAAATAAGATGGTTAAGGGACTATGAAGTGTTATTTTTGAGTTTTTTTTATTCTTGGTAATGATAATATTTGAGCACTAGATATAGATTTGGAGACAGAACAAAAGGAGGCAAGAAGGCAGAAGTGAGAAGATACTGATCACCTGTTCTAGACACTGTATATATCTTATAAAAATATTAATCACAAATCTATCAGATTAGTACTGCTATCCCCATTTTACAGATGTTGAAAGTGAGTGTGAAATCTTATTTTTCTTGCAGAGCCAGGATTTAGTTCCAGTTCTATTTGTCTCCAAAGACCAAGCTTTGGGCTTTGCAATGAGAAACGACGAAGGAGAAGAAATGGATGATGGATGTAAGAGGCTTAGAAAACACTTAAATAAAGCTCCTGTTGTTCCCTAGCCCTCTAGTAAATAATAATGTTGAAAGTAAGTCACTTATGATTCTTTTTTGGCAGATAATTTTTTTCTTTTTTTTTTTTTGTTTGTTTCCCTCAGAGTTTGGAAGGGAAGCAAAAGAGGAGAATGAGGCAAGAGGCCAGGGCATTGGGGCATGAAGAGATGCCCAATATTAACAGATATGATTCTCCTTTGTCACTCTGCCCATCAGTGAGACAGTCTGTGTGCATTGCTTTGAGGGAAGGATGACACAGCCTAAAGAAGATTCATTTTTGGTATTTGAAATTCAAAAGCTAAAGTCTAAGGGAAGAGTAAGAATTCATGTGAGCATAGGTAAGAAATTTTGGAGAATATGAGATAGAAATGAAGCTTTTGCTCCTAGACAGAATCCTGTGGAATAGCCGGAGGGACAAGGACAGAACAAGATAGAGAAGTTTTGAGTACCTACATAGACAGGACCTACATAGCAGTCTCTGGAGCCAGCGTCCAGAGACTGCTATATGCATGGGCAGCATTGACTTCCAACTTGCTTTCCAGAACTTCCATCATCTCCATTCCCAGGTCCTTCAATGAGGCAAAAGCAAACAGATCCTTGAGAGTGAACCATGGAGAAGTCTTGGAGGGGGAAAGAACAAAAATGGAATATAGAGTTAGAATCAGAGAAGGCCCAATGTCCCGCATTGCTTCTCACCATCAGCCCATATGGTTTCCTCTGGATTCCCACAAAATAGACAGGAGCAGAGTGCCAGCAAAGTGTTCCAAAGCCAAATCCTTGCTACAAATACAATTTTCCAGAAATAAATGGAATTCATGTTGAATTTGTTGTTTCTGGTGTTTTTGAACCAAGCTAAACCAACCACTTACAAAGTAGGATGACTTTACAAAGAGGGCAAGGTGACTTTAAAGTGTTTCTAGCTTCCTGGCTTCCCATGAAACTGCAGAAAATATAAAGCATTCTTGCAGATCTTTAGAGAAATTTTCTCGGTAGGGGGTTTGATATTAAATTTCTTCACTGAGTCAATGTCCTTGGATTTCTCCTTGATAAGATCCTAATGTTTGAGTTGATCTGGGTGGTATATCATTTCTAAATAGTAGCCATCACTTGTTGTTAAGCATATTAAGAGTATTAATATGTCACCCACTTTTTGACAAATATCAAACTAAAAAAAAAAGCTGAAAGAAGAAGAAGGCAATGGTACACACTTTACTTGTGCTTGCGTGGCCTAATAAAATAGCACACCAATAACATTTTAGCAGAGATAATATAAAGATCTTGACATATTGCCTGACATGTAGTGACTGATTATTACTTTGTCATTTAGGTATACTGGTTACCAACAGTATCTGGAGCGCATAAAAATATCATGATGTACACTGTTGGCATCCTGATGGAAACATATTATTAATATGCCTCGAAAATTCATAGTTTACTCTAAAGATATACTTCTAAAACAATACATTTGTTTAGCTGTTTATTACAGCATTATTATAACAGCAAAATACTGGAAATAACCTGTATGCCTATCACTAGATTTTGGTTGAATAGGCCATGTTGATCTACACAATGGCACACTACACAACCATCCAAAACGATGAGGATAATCTCTATAAACTGATATGAATATATTGTTAAATAGAAAAGCAAAGCACAGAACAGTGAATGTGTGTTACTTTCTGTATATGCAAAAAGAGGAAATATATCTATATCTATCAATCACTTGTCTATGTCTTTCTCTTCTTATTTTTGCAAAAAGAAATACAGGAAGAATACATCATAAAGTATAAAAATGGTACCTGTGGGGACAAGTAGAAATATGATAAAGGGACAGGCATAGAAAGAAGAGATCTCTGAGCACTGTTATACAGGTTTGATTTCTATGGAACATTTTATAAGAAAATTAGCCTTGACTCTTCATAAATGTCAAGAAAAATAAAAAGGCAGAGGAATTTTTCCTTTATTAAAGGAAACTAAAGAGAATTGACAACTAAATGCGATGTATGATCTTTTATAGGATCCTGTATCATTTATATCTCTATATAGATCATATTTATGTATCTATATAGATTATATTTATATATGTATATAGTTCATTTATCTACCTATCTATCAAGCATACATAACACCATGTTAACAATAGGAAACATAACAGTTGTAACATCTATAAAACTACTAATTCAATTATTTTGTAATTTTCTTTTTATTGGCAAGGTTGGGCATGTCACAAGCCATTTGTCTTTTCTTTTCTATGAACTATCTGTTTATGTTATTTGCCCATTTTTATTTTGGGTTATTGGTCTTTATCTTACTGATTCATAGGAAATATTCATTTAACAAGAAAATAAGTTTTTTGTGATTTAATTTGCAGATATTTTCCCCAGTTTTTCTTTTATCTTTTTTTATGGTGTTTTGTTTTCTGGATAGATTTTTTTTTAATTTACTGTAGCCAATAGTTATCAAACTTTCATTTTTGTTATGATGTTTGGATCACACTTACAAAGGCCATCCTCACTTCAAGATGGTGCCCGTGTTTTCTTCTAGTACATTTATGGTTTTATTCATTTATATGTGTGTGTGCATAAATATATACATATAATGTCTATATGTCAGAAAATAAATATTTAAATCATCTGAAATTTATATAAGTTTAAATGAGATAAGGATAAAATTTAATTTTTCCTCCAGATGGCTATCCTATTATTTCAAAACCATGTATTGAATAATTCATTTTTCCCCATCGTTAAAATCCTATATGTATCTAGGTCAATTTCCTATATTTTGTCTCCTTTAATCTTAAAGCAATCTCATAAGATAGGCATTGCCACAGATCAAGCTATTTGGGGTAGGGAAAGCTTGTATGTCAGAGCTGGGAAAACACGACAGCAAGAGCACATGAATATGGAGACTTGAAGAAAATTTAGGACCACGGCAAATGCGTTTGTATTAGATAAAAGCTTCATAAATTAATGAATTTCACTGTATTTATTATGGCTCTAGCCAAAGGAAATAAATGCAGTAAATGCCTTGTTAAAAAAAAATACCATGTTATTGGCTAAATTATTAGTGAGCAGTGACCCTAATTAACAAGGTAATAACTTGCCTACTTGCTGATGGGGCAGTTTTTCAAAATTCATCTGTGCCAGGTAAGCCTTCCCTACAGGACAAGAAAATGTATTACACTAAGGATATAAAAAACAAAAAAATAGGACTCTGACAATTGATGAGGACTCAGAAAGGTAAATGTCCTATTCCCGAGGCCTCCTCCAAAGCCCTGCCACCTCCCATTCCCCACTTGAGGAGCAAATGTAAGGACACCTGCCCTCATTGGAGAGAATGACATATTTTACATCTCTCAAGGAGCCTCGGTCTTGAAATCCCGCTACTTATCCTCTTCAGTCTCTTCTTTGCCTCAGACTGTAGCTCTTGGGCACCTAGCAGGTTGAGCTGCAAGATGCTGATTATCCAAATTTCTCTTCTCCCTAAGAAATCAGCGTTTATGACAATGTGGCCCACAGCGTGTTTGAGTCTAATTTCCTCAAACAGAGAGCAAGCAAGATGCTTTAGCTTCGTATGATGACTGAAAGCTGAAGGGCCTGCCCAGTGTTCTGATTTTCATTGTCCAAGGTTTATGTTAGGGAAGAGGTCAGGCAAGGTCAACTCCACTCACACTGAATGCCGATCTGAACAGGCGAGGCCAGAAGACCTAGCCCTGACATAAATGTGAATAAAAAGGCAACTGACATGGTCTTTGGGGTTAGTAATAAAAAGCAAATACACTGGAACATATTTATTTATGTTTCTAATAGAACAGTGGTATGGGAAAGGCAACGTATGAATTCACATCTGAATCCAAAAAAATAAAAAAGCCAGACTTCCAAGAGTCTTCTTTTCTGACAACCAATTGTTAATATTAATTCAAAAAGCACCTCTTCTATTCACCCAAAAGTTTAATCAAGAAGTATGTTCTAACAAGTCTGTTATAGACTCAAATTCAAATCAGCCCATCAATCCATGAATCAATACTTATCAGAGACTCCAACAAAATAAAATACTGACTTAGATGAGGTTCCTTTCAGAGAATAATTTGATGTTCTCATCTTCTCCTGATACAGTAATTTAGGAAAACGTGAGATGTGACTACAAAGTAATGATACTGATTCCACTTGTCACACATGAACATCAACCTTGTCATGTATGTAATTCCAGTCACTTATATAATTTGGAACCTTGTCACTTATACAAATTGAGACACTTTGTGGGAGAAGGGAAGTAAATTTTTGTTACGGGTTGTATATTAGGAGAAATTGATATTAAGGCTGATTGAATTCACTACTCCTATAAATTAAAAGACTGATTTTAGAGTTTTATGGGTTCAAGTCCCTGAAATATATCAAGGATCACCCACGGGCAAGGCTTTGTAGCATGGTGTGTGTGTGCGCATGCGTGGGCTGGTTGGAGAAAGGTAGGACTGCAAGATGATAATAAAAGGAGAGGAAATAACTTTAAGAATTTGCAATCTAATTGAACAGGCAATAATTAACAGCCTCACCACTCACAGCTGTGTGACCTCCAGAAAATTACTCAACTTCTCACTGCCTGTTTGTTTACTCATCTATAAAATGGGGACAATAATTGCAATGACTCCCTATGCTTAGTGTGAGGATTAAATGAGCTCACATATGTAAAGTGCTAGCATACGCAATGTTGGACTTAATAATGATAATAATGATTATGATACTATGATAACGTTGCAGAGGGATGTTGTTGCTTTTTTTCTTTCTTTCTTTCTTTTTGCAGCAACATTGCCATCAGCTCTCAAGCCTTAATTTCAGAACTGGGGGAAACCTTGACTTTTCAAGTTCCTTGGTTCAAATGCGTTGTTTCACAGGGAAGACGTTGTGGTGCATAAAGATAATACGACTTGGCCAATGTTAGTGATGGAAGAAACCTAGAAAGAACCCATCTCCTAACTCTTTGCCTCGTTTGCTTAATTATGGAGAAGGAGGAGCTATTTTGTTCATTACAGCGGGTTGTTCAAAGACTCAGTGAATGGATACAGTCAAAGTATTAATGGTTTGAGGCACGCAAAGGGTAGGCCTTAAGTAAAGTCAGTCACCAGTCAACAGTGTTTATTGATTTATTTCTGTGTGAAGAGCATTGTATTATGTGCTGAATGGGAATGCTGTATTCTTATTCTTCAAGTCATAGAAGTTGACCTGGTACAGGTTGACCTGAATTTTTCTGTAAAAGCTTTCTCGAGATGGCTGCTTAAGCAGCTGTTAATCGAAAGAAAAAGCTCTGTTCCCAGCGTCTTTCACTCCTCAGCTTCCCTAGCTCTCCCAGATTCACCTGCGCTCACCACCGAGCTTGCCCCCAGATTTGAGAGACACTCTTCACCCTGAGGCATGGGCTAAGTAACAATGCTGCACAGCATTTCCTTAAAACCTGTACACTGTGCAATAGAGAGAAAGCTGCCATTATTCTTAGGTAATATGTTTTCAAATTTATTAACCCTAAAACTTGAATATTTAATTGCATCCGATGGACTTAGATTATATTCTTATTTCTCCCTAAAAATTATAGCAAAACGAAATCTCTGTGAGAGCTGTGACAGTTTTGGCCCTTGCCTCTGTCTCTGCAATAGATCTCTCGTGCTATCAGCAGGAGGATGGATTTGGCATTGTAGCTGGTTTGATTGGTCTTCACCCCCTACCCCCATCTCACCCCCACTTAACATTCACTTTTATTGCAAATCACATTCGTTACAATTAATCAGCAGTTCTTTCTCTGAATTTCTTTTGGAAATTTAGGAGAGAAATAATAACAGTCATTTCTAATAGGTAGATTCTTTATGTCTTGATTTTTTATTTACTCCATAAATGTGTTCTTGATAAAGGTGTTTTAGAGTTATTTTTGTTCTCTATGTACGTGTGTTTCTGTGTGCCTATGTGGGGTGGGGGGAGGGCTGGTCACCAAAGGAAGCGCAAGGTATCTTGAGCTGCAAAAGAGGTAATAATTAAGAGAGAATTTCAAGGTGGGATTTTCCATCTACTGACTAAGCTCTTAGGATCAGGCACACCAAAACATAGAGACAGGCAAACAACCTTCTCTCAGTTCTACATTTTTCAGACTTAGCTAAGCTGTC
This sequence comes from Propithecus perrieri, assembly GCA_963574695.1. Lineage (NCBI taxonomy): Eukaryota > Metazoa > Chordata > Mammalia > Primates > Indriidae > Propithecus > Propithecus perrieri. The sequence continues at coordinate 54,945 of CAUYRB010074722.1, forward strand.
TGACAGAAACTTATAGAACTTGAATGTTCAATTGCATTCAGCGTTCTTAGATTTTTATTTAGGGTTGGATGGTTTTGCTTACTAGGGCCTAGGTTTTTGCTTATAAGATAGCTGGCAGGAAAGACGCCTCAGTACCAGGCTGCTGAGTGCAACTGCCAGTAGCACACATAAATGGAACTAGAAATAGATAGATAGATAGTAGATAGATACATACATACATATAAACATACCTACGTAGAGAGACAGACACATAAACAAAACCAAAAAGAATGAAATCAAGTGGATTACTACAAAGGGAAAAATATATTTCTACTTTTAAAGAAAAGTGCAAAATAAAGTTCTCATTATTATCAAATGTATTTACCTAACAACATGTTGTATAGCTTTGTTGCTGCAGCTCCCCTTCCCCCAAAAGAAATATTATTCAAGAGTTATTAAACAGAGGAGTGACAGACACACTTAGAGGAAGCAACCTATGAACATATATAAGAAGTATTGTATCATTTTTCTTTGAGATTTTATATTGTTTATTATTTATTATTCAATTTTTCTATTAGATTAATCCCTGTTGCTTGATGGCGATTAGTTTTTAGGGCTGAAGATGAGAAAACCCCTTCCCTTAACTCCATTGGATCTAAGAAGTTTTCTGGAAGAGGAGGGTTTGCTCACTATGGAAGTAAAATCTCAGAGAAAGCTCCAGGGAAGGAAAGATGGGGGCTTTGTTTAAACTAATCTGGACTCTTTACTCAATTCTTTAAAAATACAGTCTTCAGGGATCTTTTTGCCACCCCATCGTAAGACTGACTGTGTCTTATGAAACAGTTGCTGTTTATGCAATTATCAAAGTCAACAGTAATAAAATATACATGAATTAATATTACTCATTGGACTCAAAATTTGGGCCTGAAATCAAGCAAGGGACTTCACATTCTCCATTGTATTGAGGTTAGAACTTTATTTAAGAAATCTTCCACACTGCACATTAATAAAATGGGGCAAGCCTTGGGCTCTCCAACTCTATTTCATTCATTTAATCGTCTCTAACACACCCATCTTAGAAATCCAAAGATGGCAAGAAATATCTTACATTTCTCATTTTTAGCATTTATAAAGCTTCACACATGTGTTCTCTCCCTCCACCACTGCCTCCTGATTCAGTCACTTCATATTGTAATACTTTGCTGATTATTGATTTCTGGTTAAGGTTGGAGCCCAGTACAACTGTGTGAGCATTCGCTGCCTTCAATTTGATGGTACGCGGCTGCCTGCCCACTCCATATTGACAGGCGTCCTCTTACTTTCAGATTGTTGTTGGTTGGCTGATGAACACGCAGGAGGGGGATCATGACCTTTTCTCTTATCTGGACAGCTCTTAGCTTCACAAACATTTTTTCGCTTCAGGGTGTTATTAACAACAGGGTGATAGAACAAAGAAACGAAGAGATGGGAAGCACATCAATGTATGAAATTTTCTTTATTAGGACACCCTGGAGGCCCAAGTGGGGGAGGGGTCTAATTATAAAGGTGTTGACTTTCTCCTCCTTAGAAAAACAAATTTTGCACGCACATGCACACACACACCCATACGCACAAGCTCTAATGAGGTCATGATTTGAAAATTAAGGGTTACTTATTCCCTTCCTTCATGGGAGTCTGCAACTCTGCTTTCACTGGAAACTGGTTTATATAAATAGAAAAGAAAACCAAAGTAATTGAATTTATTATACAGCAGTCATGAGTTAAGGTAAGACACATTATAATTAGTGTTGATGATTAAAATTTAATAAGTTCATTTCTCCTATATTTGAAGGATGCATAAATTCAGCTCTGTGGGATTACTTAGGGCAAAGGTGGTAGAAACATAGGCAAATTATTACCAGGCTGGGTTTGCAAGCCCTCCTTGCCTCACAAGCCTTGGGTTTGAATTTAAGGGCCCTCCAGGTATGGAGAATCTAGATATTTCTAGATGAAACCCTGTCTTTAGATTCTAACAGATCTATTCTATATTTTCTGTGCACCTCTGAAGGAACATTTTGAATCTAAATGTGTGAAGAATATCTAGTGAGAGTATTCTGCCTTCCTTCAGGGTGGGTTAAATTCAAACTAAAATTTCCCAGATCACTGGATTTATGCTGGAGGCTCTTTAGCTTAGGCCAATATTCTCAATAATAAGAAGCTAAAATGAAGAAAGATGAAATAGCTGTAAGGAAAGCTATAGAGCAAGAACCTATGTAATTAAATGATACTAACACTACAGTCAACACTGAGATATTTCAAACATACCATCTCTGTGACAACATTAATTATTCCAAATTGGTCATCTCTATTGACTTTATTTCCCCCTCTGAATAACTCATCCCTTCCTTGCTTTTAGGTCCCAAATCCTAATACAAGTGTGTGATAATGTAAAAATCAACAAAATCCTGTTTAAAAAAATATATTATTTTTAAGTTATAGAGAGATACAAAATACTATCAGAAAACACTAACTTCTTTTATTTTATTTGGTTCCCTTAAGTAAAAGATGTGCAATTGGATTGTTTTCTTCCCCTCACATTTTGTTTAAGATAAAATCCCCTCTGGCTTGAAAACATACACCATGTGTCAAAAGTACTTGAAAATAGAGATTTAAAATGGAAACACGATACAACCTTAACTCTAACGGTCCCAGCAGGACTTACCCAATAAATATAAAGTAGTTTAAAAAGCAAGGGGAAGAGGGAGATGATTTGAAATTCCAATGAGTATTGTTTTGCATTTTTGTGTTACATTTCATCTAAGCCTCGAAACCACTGCCTAAGCATTAAAGCAATACATCTTATACCTCTGTAGAGGTGACAATGTCTTTTCCTCTGGAATGAGCATATCATCTTTGGAGATCACAAGGAGAGAGAGAAAAAGCCCAGGGCAATGTTGGCCCTGAAGTTGTGCCACTGTGAAAATCCTCTCCTGGTCTCTGATACAGTATCCTCAACTCCTACTCAGGGACCATTATCCTATATGGAAATATAGAAGTATAAAGCAAAATAGGTGAGCCTAATTACCATCCCAATTCACTTATTTATCAACTTTTAAGTAAAGAGAAAAACAGCTATTTCCTTTTAATCTGGTATGTGGTTAACGGGAATTTTCTATTAGCCATCATCCACATGTTTCTACTGCTATTATGACTGTTGCTCAAAATTATGTCCCAAAGCATAACCCTGACATGCTTCTGAATGACTAAGGCAGTACCACATTACAATCATCAGCCTATCCGTATTTCAAGAATTTCACAGTGCTGAAAATTCTTCCCGAATTGGCCACAAGTGTAGGTTCATAGATACCGCTCATTAACAAGAGATTTTGATTAGCCAAAACCCTCATGATTTCTCTGATGATGCTGAATAAAGATATGGCATCTCATACTGAGATGAGTAAGACGACTAACTCATAACCTGTGTGAAGCAGGAAAACATCATTTTCCCCATGAATTATCCACTTTTCTAGGGCCCCAAAGACCCACCCAAAGATAAAAAATTTGAAAACTGGACCTTGTCAATAAATATAGCCCTTGGAAAGTTTCCATAGCCACTCCAAATAAAACCTACATTGGCCATGACCCACCTAATTAGAGTCTTTCGCCAGTCAGATATGTTTAGAATTTTATTTTTATAACTATATTCTTATTTTATTTTTGTAACTGTGAAATGGGTTGAAAAGTGTCCCCCACAATTCCTCTCTACTCAGATCTCAGAATGTGACCTTATTTGGAAATAGGGTCTTTGAAGATGCAATTACGTTAAGATGAGGTCATACTGGATTAGGATGGGCCCCAAATTCAACGACTGGTGATGTTATAGTAAGAAGACGATAAAAACAGAGAGACACATGAAGAGGAGACTACCACATGAAGATGGAAGCAGAGATTGGAGGGATGTGTCTACAAGCCAAGGAATGCCAAGGATTGCCAGCAACTACCAGAAGCTGGGAGGGAGGACTGGTAGTTGGTCTGCCTAGGGCTGGGATGATCTCTTGCTCAGATCCTCCAAAAGGAATCAAACTGCTGACACTTTGATTTCAGACTTCTGGTCCCCTGAACTGTGGAAGAATAAATTTCTGTCATTTTAATACACCCAGTCTGGGGCAATTTGTTACAGCAGCCGTAGGAAACTAATGCAGACTGTATCCTCATTGTCACCATCATTACCATAACTAATATTTATTGGGCCCTTTGTGCCCAGCTGTGCTATATGCTTTTTGTACAGTATCCCATCTAATCCATGTAACGACCTATGGGGAAAAATGTGGTTATTATTGTTCTCATTTCCATACGAGGAAACTGATTCTTAGAGATGTCAAATCCCCACAGAAAAGAAAGAGATGAGACTCAAACCCAGCTCCTTTCCATATGAAGTATTCTTCTAGCAAATTACACTTACACACAGTAAGATGACATCAGATATTTTCAGTTTTAGAAAATCTAGAAAGACTTACCCTGGGCTCAATATAAATGCAATCCACTCTCCTAACCTTTTACACCTGTGCCCATGACACGGCACAATCATAACTGAAGTTTAAAATGATAACCCAAATGTATTTCATGAACCACAGGACTGTACATTTTGGCAAACTTTCCAGCAGAAAATGAAATAAAAAGGATTGTCTTGCTTAACTGTTTACCAGAAGACCATATCTTTATGCTTGGTTAATTAGAATTTTATTTTATTTCTGGACCTAATTCTTTTCTCCAGAGGAGATGGGCAAGGCAATTTACATATTGATGGAGAAAAGTCCCCTCCTTCCCTTTCTCAGGCACCATGACACAACACAGCGCCATTATTTTTGTGCATAGGACTGGAAGTATAGCCCCAAAGGGGCATGGTGCTGTCATTTCCAAGATTTTCATTTACCCAACCTTGGAATGACCTACTGTGTCTGGCAGCCACTCAGCCTCACTTCAGCTGAAAGCAGCTTTTAGAGAAATACAAAATAGAAACACGTGTTCAATATTCAACAAATGTTTACTGAGCACGTATTACATAGAAACCTGATTATAGTTTAAGATTATTGGCATGTGCATACATAACTATATGATGCATGTAGAAACAAAAGACATGCAAAGAAAAAGGTGATAGGTGTTCAGAGGAAGGTGTAGAGTGAGGGTAACTATGAAAAGCTTCATGGAAGAAGAGCAGTGAAGGGCTTAGCCCTGGAGGCTGCCTGCGATCTGGCCATGGGAGGGGGTGGGGAACTGGGAGTGAGGGGATAAAGGACTAAGAAATAGAAAAGGGGTTTCCTGATACAGTTCTTACTGAAAGGAACTGAAAGGAACAGTTAGTCCTATAACGCACTGGACAATGAGCTCCTTGAATGCAGAAATTTAGCTTTGGTAAACTTTGTGTCATGGGAGCCTAACACAAAGTAACTGCTGAAAAATATTTAATATATATTTGAAGGGTCAACATATGGAATAATGAGTAAATAAATGAATATTATGCTGCAAAGAGAAAAGTAAATGAAGGCTCCATGTCTCTTCCTAAAGCTAAAGGAGGAAGCAATGGCTTTTGGAACGAAGGGGAAACCAGCCCCAGCACTGTTTAAGATTCCATGAAGGGCTAGCGGAGCACTCCATGTCCTCGTCCTCACCAGTTCATCCTCAGTGACTTGCTCTCCAGATGAGAGCTTCCCCCAAAACAATCTGGAGGCCAGAGACCAGAAGGCAGTGGAGAAAGGAGGGAGCCATCTGGATAGCAAGACCACAAAAACACAGGGTGAGGAGGAGGGTGAGGGCTGCCTTGCCTGAAAAATTGCCTGTCTGTGGAAATCCGACCTGCGCAAGAAGGAAGCCCGACAGGACTTTAAAGTCCGTTTCCAAGAACAAGTCTATTTTTAGGTAACCCTTTCTTTTAGCAATAGACCTCTGAGTGCAGGGAAGTACTGAGAATTCAGCCCAACAAAATAAATATGGAGTGCTAAGGCTTATACTGTTTTATGATGTGTTCTCTTTTACAGATGAAACTTTCAATGTGGGCAGAAAAACTAGGAGCCCAGTGTCCAGTGTATTCGTGGGGAGTCAGGGAAAATAATTCATGAGAATAAACAAGAGCCTTATCCACTGGGGAAAACACCAGTGACTTATTCTGTGCTCAGCCAAGTCAGAGTGATCCAGCTCATTCATTCACTTGGGGTAGCCTCTGGCTCCTATCAGATTATACGATTGCCCACATTACAGCACTCAGATTAAAGGTACTTCCAGGGAGTTTGGGGGCTGTCAGCACCTGAACCACCTGGCAATCACGTGAGAAATCTCATGCAAGTCTGATGTTATTTCAAACTAAGAAAAAACATGAATACTAGGTCACGTCACAATAAAGACAGCAGCACTATAGCCAGGACCAGGAACCTTGCATTCTGCAGGCAACTTGGGTCAGAGTCAATAAAGGGCCTCGGGAGGGTTCAAGCCCCTCAGACCACCAGAAGGGACTTCTGTCTGAATGATCTACTATTCAAAAAAGTATTCTTCCAACCCAAAGTTAAGACATCTGGGAAGGCAGCTGGGGCAGGGGAGTGGCGAGCGTGAACCAGGAGCCAGTGGACTCAAGGACCAATTCTGGCTCCGCCATCTCTCAGTAGAAAGATGACGCAGGAGATCAGCACCTGCTACGTGCCAGGCAACTTCGGGAGGCTCTCCCACGTTTCACGCTCTCTCAGCACCAGTCTCCCCTGCAAACACAAAACGGAGATAGTGACGTTTCTGCTGCTTATTTCTCAGGGAGCTTTGTGAATCCTACAGGAGATTTGTAAATCTGAAAAGAACATATATATGGTCGTTAGGGGATGCCTTTGTGTACCTGGGCTGATTCAAGTCGTGACAAAGGCAGACATGTTCTCCCGGCAAATTCTAACTCACACTCAAGTTGAGTGGAACCACAGGATCATTTCCACCATCATCTTTCCTAATGGTGATCGTAAGGGCGTAAAGCGCCAGCTGGTGTGAAGACGGACTCAACTCACCGATATATACATATATATACATTAAAGAGAGTGAATACAGGATTAGAGAACAGTTTTGGGTATTTTCTTTCTTCCTTACTTCCTTCTTTTGTCCTTTCATCCTTTCTTTCATTTCTTCTTTTTTTTCTCTGTAATCACCATAACCATAACATAGAAGTGGCTTGAACCTGTCCTGATCTCCTAGTCTCAGTTCCAATCCCACAGTAAACTTGAACTCCCACGGCAATGATAGTAGTGCTACCCTCTCATGAGCACTTACACGTCAAGCCCATTGCCAAGTGCTTTCTGTACATCCACCCATTTACTCCTCCCAACAACTCTGAGGTAGTCACTATTATCCCCATTTTAGAGAGGAGAAAAGTAAGACAAAGAAAACAATTAAGAAACTTGCATAAGGTCGCAGAGCTACTATACCCCAGAGCGGGATTTCAAACCCAGGTCCATGTGACTGAAAACACTGTGCCCTCATTCCCCCCACCATATAACTCCAGGATTCTCATCCCAGCATCGCATAGCTAAGCCTGTGTTTCTCTGTTGATAAAACCACAACCCAAAGTGCCAAGTGACCCCCACCAAGAACAGATGTGACCATATGTGGCTGCATTAGCTCAGTACAATGAGTCCTAGGTCTTCCTTCAGGGCCACCAGGGCTAATGAGTGGGTGGTGACTGCCAAAGCTGTGCCTGTGTCTTCTTCGACATAGAGAGCGTATGAAGAAGGAACACAAGGGAGGAGCAGGCAGTCCCTCCTTTCGTGCTTCTAGCAGCATCCCAGTCCCAGTTGTGTAGTTTAACCTGTGCACCATGTTTCTTCCCTGTGTCTTCCACACTGGACAAGGATTGCACATGAGCTGTTCCTGCCTTGCCTAGAATCTCCTCTGTGGAGAGTCTGAGGGATGGCTCAAGCCCAAGAGAAAATACAGAAACACACAAGCGACAGAGATGAGCACTAACTGGAAGCAACAGAACCTGTTTGGAAAAGAGTATGGTCCACTTCATCAAGTGCATGCTGAGCTGGTCCATGTGTTCCGAGCACTGCTCGGCCCATGCCGACACAAGTTCCAGGTCTTGCATCACCCACGTCGCGCTGCCATGCTGAGCCCGTGCCTGGGAAAGATGCTCGATGGCTTGCATGGACCTTATACTGGCCGCAATCTGTCACCTCCCTTTTTCCAACTGATCATGATTGCTAGCTTCCACATAAACTGTCCATTATAGTGACAATGTGCCAGAGGAAGAATAAGGAGGCCAAGCTTGGTCCCAGCCTTTCTACTGCCATTAGCCCTGTGTCATTACCAAAACCAGTTACTCCACTGGAGTCTGAGTTCTCATGTCTGAGAAATGGGTATAATGCTACCTGCCATGACTATTTCTCTGGGTTATTGTGAAGGTTCTTATTACTATTGAAGGGCCTCTTACATAAGGTATTATTATTACCTGAAGTAAACTCTGTGGTTGTCCCAAATTTATCACTTTAATTCCCAGATATTATCAATTCCACAATCATTTTAATAATGTGATACTCAGAGCCACACATACTCCCCAAATGATTGTATCCATGCTCATATTTTGAGTCAAATTGAGCCAAACAAGAGCCATAAGTAACCTAGAAGATCATCTATTTGACTGATACAGGGTTCCGAAAAGAATTATTTGGCTTCTATGATATACTGAGCTTGAGTATTTTTTCCCTAAACATATGACTCTCTACGAATGGCCAAGAAAGTGTTGCTTTTAATCAAGTTTCATGATCAAATACTAGGTTTTGGATCTGACATTCACTGGACATCTATAACAACAGAGATTACTTATTAAAGGATTTATAATAATTTGCTTCAAGATTTAAGAAGAAAAACATAAAAATACAGAACTACATGACAACCTTACAAGTATGGACCCCATGCTTAGATTTACTCCAAAAGAACTGGTTAGCCAAAAATCTTGCCATAAAGGCTAAAGTTCACATCTATAAAGCACAACAGTTATAAGGGAGCTATAGATTTTTAAGCCTAATTAATTATTTCTTGAAATAATACATGTGTTACTGGTATGAATTTGCCATATTGATAAAAGAGATGCTATATTGTTTTATTTTTCTAAATCAAATCTCAAATTTGGCTCTAAGCCCCTACTCTCTGTGGTGGAGAGAAAGAGTGAGACTCTCCCACCCAGATAAAGGCAGGACCAGTGAAATCCGAGAGACATAGAACACGTGCCCAAAGCCTTAGGAGGGACACCAACCTGGACCGCTGAGAGCCACATGTTTAATTTTAATTACAACATCATTCTCCACAGCATTTTTTGGCGTAAATACACAAACAAAGGCACCTGGAGCTGCGTCGATGTGAAATTTCTGAAACGCTCGCGAGTCGGTCCTAGGATCGCGGGCAGAGAGGGGCCACGTTGCCGGCTGTTGCCAGGGCTTTGTGTGCGGATTTGGACTCTGGACAAACGCCGCGGGGCATCGATCGGCCGCGGCTTCCTCCTGCCGTGTCACGTGCCGGCGCCTAGGGGGAGCCCTCGCCGTGCGCTGCGGCCCGGAGCACCGCCGCTCCGGCAAACCACCCGCACAGCCTTTTTCTTTCTAATGTACTTCAACATTTCAGGGGAAAGAAGAGACACACTTCTACAAGGGGCTTACAAAACCACCCCCTGCTTACCGAGGCAGAGAAATATTGTCAAAATGTGTTATTGGGTTACTCCCTCCCTGCCTCCCTACAGAATCAAACATTTTTTTTTTTAAATCTGCCCTAAAAGTCAAGAGTATGTTTCATCCTTTTCTACGGCATATGGCAAGCTTTAATGTTACCAGAGTAATGCGGTCTCCTGATTAAAATGGCTGGTTGAAACGACCCGCTTTTATTCCTGCTACAACTCGCCCTGTAACATAATGACCAGCTTTAAATCCATCAAAGTGGAGTACACAGTGCGATTGCAAAGGTTCAGACATGGAGATCTAGTAAATTTTCTCTGCTATTCAGCCAAGGGACGCTTCCAAGTAGAGCGCAGCCCTGCCGAGTTTAGATGATCAATTCCTCAATTCCAATCATTCATCCAGGCCAGGGACATGCATCTACCTCCATCTCGCATTCATTTCCACAACGCTTTCCTGAGGCATAGGCAGGGTCTGCAGGGGCTTCAGGAAGGACAACTTAGACATTGTCATGTCTCAGAAGAAAAGAATCACACTTTTAAAACAAGGCAAGAAGAAACCCAAATAATTAAAAATGAATGAATATTCATTTGTGACTTGCAAATATCTAGGCTACCAAATTTTTAAAACAATTTTCTAGGTGCGAGGCAAGACTGGTAAGTGTTATCGCTAATACTAAGATATGTCTGTGTGTATGTGTGCACCCATATGCAGATAGATATCCTCCCACATCCAGAGAAGTCATTTTTTTACATGTATGTTTGCATAGATGAACAATTCTATGGAACATTATCTTGCACACAAAGCAAGTGGCCCTGCCCCCATTGTGAAAGAAGCAGATCCCCTGAGATTAGGGAAGAAGGAATTGCTTATGGTCAGCAGAGGCCGGGAGAACAATGGAGACCCCAGCTAAAGGCACAGCAGCAGCCCGCTAGGATGGGTGGGGGACTGACCACATGGCCATTGCAAACTAGATGGCATTGTCAGTGTCACCAGAAGTGACTAAAAAGGGTTCAAATTAGCAATTGTTATGATTCGCAGGTGGTTTAAGAGATATGAGGCCCGCGAAGTAATTCCAGCTATGGGGGAGGGTGGGGTGGACACTAGAATGCATTTCAGTTTTTCCTATAGCGAAAAATACAGAGGCTTAGAAGTGTTTCGACTTGCATATAAGAAGAATTGCAGATTCATTTAAGGAAAAATAATGGAGATATTTAAGATGAAAAGTAGCCTCCAGGAGAAGAAGGTGAAAATGTCCAGTTCTTTAAAATAATTTTAAGTTAGGATCTTAATCCTTATAGATGAATTTTAGTAAAAGTAGAAATTTAAATGCCATTACATGACATTAGACAAAAAAAGAAAAAAATCGACAGCTCTAGATTTTTTTTCAAAAGCCAGTCTTACCCAATGTGTCTTATGTAGAGCCTATGTAGAAGATATTTCAAACAATTCAGCAAAATTTAATAATGTCTCTTTTTAACTTAATAGTTATTTACTTCCCAACTTTTCAGAGTTCCTCCTAAAACAGATTACTTTTTATATAGACACAAATCAGGTTTTTCATTTCTTGTCTCTCTAGCTCATGAATCTTAGAACAGAACACAAGCAAATACTTCACAGGCTGATTTTTTATTCTTTCTTTTTTAAAAATCTTTGATAATAAATCTTCAGTGGTGAGCAACTTCCCCAGAAAGATGCCTGTAGGAGTCTACAGAAGAGAATAGAATTGTCAGGAGTGGATGATCCGGCTGGATTTCTTCCTCTTGCTGCCCTCAGATGTAGTCCCTGCATTGGATTCACGTTCAGGTGAAGTTTTGGCCAAACGGCCAGGATTTCTCTTTTGCAGTTGCCAATAGCCATAAGACATATGAAATAGAGACTGAGGACTGGATCGGGAATATGATCTCATTTTCTAGACCATCTTTCTATAAGTCTACAGCTCAAAGATGGCGCCTACTTAGTAGAATCGGATAAAGATCCCCGTTGAATCAAAACTCATTCTGATATATACCAGAAGAGGAACTGGAGGATTGATTTGTACAAAAGGCTACTTAGTGTGCAAGTCCAAAAAACTTCATGGGACCGAAAAAAAAAAAAAACCTATTCAAGCTAGGAGACCTAGGACTTAGAATCAACTCAGATTGAAGTCTGTCAAGGTTGGTAGATTTTCTTGTGCTAAATATGTAAGTGGGATCCCAAGCCAGGTAAAGTGAAGAATGAGGTAATTACCTGGCCAAATTAGGATACAAAAAAATCATACCAGAGGGTTAGTAAATTATATTTGACTTTTTGCAAAACCTAAATATATGAACAAAGTTACCATGGCTCTCTCTCATTTTGTTCAAAGAAAACTTGACCAGGATAATCCTATCTTGGGACTCAAATGATTCAGACACAGGCTTTACTCCATGATATCCCAGTAATACAATGCCTGTGATTTGGGACTCTTTCTTAGGTGTCCGAAGAAAGATTCCTTTTTTTGTATGTACCATAATTTTATAAAAATTCCTGTAAGACTTAATTAACTCATTATAAGTAAATTTACAAATGTACGAGCTAGAAGTTATTTTCACAAACCACGATGGAAAATCTGCCTCATTCATTTGTAGCTCCACTCACCTACTGCACAACCTAAGGATCCATCACAACTATGAATAATTTCAGCAGAATTTGGAGGCAATCTGTATCACTTACATAAAACACACTTAGCAGCTGGCCTTCTCCAAACAGCTATTCACCGAGGAATGACTTAGTTTCCTCCTGACTGATTCACCTCAATCCTGACTTAAAAAAAGGTAGCCAAAGGACTACCAACTCTGATTCCCACCCTGCATCGTCTTACCACTAATGAAGGAAGGCCTGCCATAGTGAAATAAATGGGCCATCTGACTCCTGATGCTGCCAGACCAAAAGGGTTTTTGTCCCCTGGATTACTGTAGAAATTATGGGCACGTGGACCTGGCCCCAGTGATGTGCTTGATGTGACCTCTGATGTTTGTTCCCATCCTCTCTTGTATTGATTCCCATCCAAATGGTCAAACTTGAACAAGCCTTTTAAAACATGAAATAATAGGCTCCTTGTATCTAGACCATTTAGCCACAATTGGAACCATTTTCCAGCAAAGTTGATGCATTTGTACCTCACCTGACTGAACAGAAATTAACCCCCATTCGCAACACTGACCCCACACAACCTACTCACCCTCCTACACTTGGACGTGTTTATTTTGATACGTTATTCACATATTGTTGCTATGCACTTATGTATTTAAGCTGTTTCATGCAGGCCACCAAGAGAGACACAGTTATTAGTCCTTTTCATTAGTAGTGTGTTGGTGAGATGAATGCAACACAGTTTTCAAATAAGTGGAGTCGCTCTCATTATTGAAATAAAGAGGAACATTGTCTTTGATCGGATTACTCAAGCTGTAAAGGTAAATCAGAAACACTATGGCAAGGAAAGCTCAAATGCCTGATGATTTTGTTGTTGATTTAAACACGTGGATGTTGGAAACAGATGTAAGCATGAGTGCTTCTTTCCCAAGATGTGCCTACAAATGTTTGCACAATATAGTTAGAGATTTGAAACAGCCTATGTCCAAGACTTCTCTCAGCCCATTTTGCATTTAGCATCAAAGAGCCTTAAATAAAAGTACGCTTGCATAAATAAAGGACAAACTTTCTAAATTACATGTTTCTATAACATTTTGTAAGCATATATTATTTTTATATTATAGTTTTTAAATAAAATTAATATGTAATTCAAAAATTACATAAATACATTGAAAAGAATGATATTGCTGTTATGCTGCCAGTCACTCAAGCCCAACATGCGGGGATGTAAGCATAGTTATCCTGGCTTGGCTTCATTGCAATATTTGATAACTGCGCCAAGAACCACTCAGTACCATGGACAGAGAAGGCACAAAAATAAATATCTAAGGGATGAATATGGTACTTACTTCAACTGGACACATGAAGGGAAAAAGTGGTAGTTCATGGGTAAAACACACAATGAAAAAAATCTGTGACTTCCGAGGATTAATTAATTGTCTATTACACCAAAGACCTCTGCTTTCATTAAAATTATAAGCCTGTGGACACTTTGTTATATTGTGTTCTGCTATGTTTTGATTGTGTCCCCCCAAAATTCATGTGTTGGAAACTTAATAGCCAGTGCAACAATGTTGAGAGGTGGGGCCTTTAATAACTGATTAGGTCATGACGGCTCATGAATGGATTAATGCCATTATTGCAAAAGTGGGTTAGTTATAAATAGTACTCTTCTTCTCAAGAGATTTCTTCCACTTTCCACCCTTCAGCCTTCTGCCCTCCTGCCACGGAATGACCCTTGCTAGATGCTTGTGCCATGCGGACTTCCCAGCCTCCAAAACCATGAGTCTAATAAACTGTTCATTATAAATCACCCAGTCTCAGGTATTCTATCATAGCAACAGAAAATGGACTAAGACATGGTCCTAATTCAAAAATTTAAAAATTACTGTAAATTTTAAATACGTGTTATTTTAATCATGGCAAAAACTTACGTTTTGACATGTAGCCTTGGGAATATCTCTAGAAACAATAAAACGATTTATGAACTTGCCAAGAGTTTTTCCTGCTGTTAATGATAGTTGGTATTTGGTGTTCATACATGTATAATACATACATAATACAGCCATATACATCTGGCAATAATATTCTGAAGGATAAATTTGTGTACTTAAGAAAACCCTTATGCTTGATTGCTGATATTTACATATGAAAACATTGACCTAACTTTCATTCTTTCTAAGAGAGAAATAGCAAAATAATTTTAGAAGATTTTTGGAAATTAAAAAAATTTTTAATTTATTCTAGATATAAAACCAAAAAAAAACTAATTCACACTTTAGTTGAGCAAATATTATTAAAATCTTATGTATAAGGTAATTTCCCCAAAACCGGGAGTCTCAAGCATGAGTGAAATATGACCACTGCTTTCAAGGAACTCAGAATCTTATGAAAAATAGATACAGGAAGGGAAAGGCAAAGAAACAAGCATATATTGAGCTCATATATTTGCCGAACACTGAGCTATGAACTTTACATATATTATTTTCATAGATATCGTTATGGCCATTTTTAAATATGAGGAAAGTGAAATTCAGTAATGTTAAGTACTTTTTCCAGATCACTCTGCTAATACGTTGTAGAAACAGAATTCAGGCCCAGGTCTTTCTGATTCTAAAGCCCATGCTTTTGTTTCTCTATACAAGGCTGCCCCAGAGGAATATTTGAATAATTTTGAAAGCCAAAATGCAGGAAGACTTCACAAATCAGGTAGCATTTCGGCCCATATTATTTGGCCAATCATTTACAGATAGTGCTAGGCAGTGTTTATTTCTTGGGCTACTTTATATTTACAATATGTTGATGAGTCCATGTTTATAATTGTTCTCTTCATTTGTCTTGCTAAAGGGAAAAAATCTGTCACAAGGATAATCCAAAGCAAAACACAATCTTAAAGTCTTTTATGCTTGTATTTTTGGTGACAACTCCAATAGTATATCCCTACTAATCGTGTTAGAAAAGGCTTGATCAAAATGAGTTTGCATTTCCAGCTGCACAGAAAACTGATGATAGAAATTGGCCTAGGGCTACTGAGTCACCTAATGACAGCAGCTTTAATTTAAAATATGTTGTGGGTAATAGACTAAGTGGATAATCCACTTGTGGATAATTGAGAGTATATCTGCACCCACATTTTAAGATCTAGGTATTTCATAGAGGTCCTATAACATAACATATCATAAAATAACCTGTTCCCCAATGCCCCAGTATCCATTAAAATCAATAGGGTTTTGCAAGCCATGCATATGATAGATAGTATGAAATGTAATTAGTATTGGAAAATTGCTGTAAAGTCTCAAGCTCTTTGTACTTAAATGACCAAGATGCCTTCCACTGGGGCTCCCTTTTTAGAGCAACCTAGTGAATAGAGTCTGAAAAATTAAATAATAGGTATAATGCTGGTTTTTAAGCAAATGAAGCCTGTTGTTTCTGTGCATAGGAACACAAAAATTTATCAGTACAACGAAACACTACTGTTGATGGGACTTTCTGAAATGAGGGGGAAAGCAGAATTTAACAGCCCTTCAGCTGAAATTTTTGTATCCTGTATCTGACCTGCTGGGAATAAATTATTTGAGGCTGCCATCCCTTAGGCTAAAGGCTTATAATGGAAAACATCCCCCAAATGCCTTAAATATGAAGTAATACCATGAGCCATCGTGATTAAGATTCTCTATTCTAAGTACAGATATTCACAATGAGGCACGCTAACACACATATGCTGGGTCCAAAAGATGCTTGGAGAAAGAGAGAGAGAGAGAATAAATGCACTTTTTCTTTCTTTTTAACCTTATCTGTGCATTCCTGGGTCACAAAAGCATTGTGCTGACTCTGTATGAAAACACCCCTTTGATGGAGGATACATGCTGAAAGGGAGAATTCTGAATTATGTTCTCTAAATTATCCAAGGCTTGGAGAGCAAGTATTGATTTTAAAAATGACTGAGCCAGACCTCGTACTGCAGAGCCCCCTCCCTCCCTCCCTCCTTCTCTGCCTGCCCGTGCCCAGAGCACAACAAGATCTCAGGCTCTGTGCAGCCACCACGAGGTCCTGGGCTGGCATTGTTTCAAAAAATCAGAAAGTCATCCATCAACCAAAGAGTCATTGGAATAAGTACACGGTAGCTAAAGACACATTTTATCTGCCCACAGGCTCAAATTCAATGAGCTACGAGGAGAATTAGAATAATATTGGACCGATTAACTAAGCACTCTGAGAACCATGAACTATTAAGGTGTTTATTCTGCTGCCTCATATAAAAGAATGCGAAGTTTATCTGCATAGTTAAGCATTCTGTTCACTCAAGCCGTAAATAACTGAGGAGCGCCTTGGATCCGGATCTCTTTTGCAGAGGCAGATTGAGAACTGAAATTTGTTCTATAATTGCTTCCTATACTTTGCAAACAATTTAGGCACAGCATGAACTGCACTGTTGTTACGGGTGATTGTGTGGGCACATGTGCAAACACATGTTCACCTGCTTATGTGTGGTTCCCTGGGAACTATTACTAATCCTTGATTTTATGGGGGAAATGAAGACTAAAATTATTAGTGTCCATGCATTGAGAGCATTATTTAGTTTTATTTAGTCAGTGACAGTGAAGAACATAATGACCACATCACAAATTAAGTCAGATGGCACTAGCTTTTTACTTTATATCTTTCTGAGGGTATATTGTACCTTTTTAAAAAACTAACAACGTACCATAAAGTAATACTCATGTTTATTTTTACAGGGTTACATTTCCAAAACAACATGAAAGATATGAAATTACAAGTTCCTTATCTTTATACATTTCAAACAAAATGTAGTTGTTTTAGTTAGCAAATAAGTTCTCAGACCTACTACATGTTTTCAGAGGTACCAATTTGAGCTATACACCATTTAAAGTAGGGCTTCACAACCTTGGCACTGTAGGCATTTCGGGACGGATAATTCTTTGCTGTGGAGCTGTCCTGTGCATTGGAGGATGTTTAGCAGCATTGCTGGCCTTAGATGCCAGTAACATACCCTCAGCAAGTTGTGACAACCAAAAATGTCTCCAGACATTACCAAATGTCCACAACAGAGCAAAATCATTCCCAGTTGAGAACCACTGATCAAAAAAAAAAAAATCTTTTCTGTTTTGTCTTTACATATTTGAGGAAAACTCTTGAATGTTTTTCTGAAGGAAAGTTATTCAAGCACAAGACTTCCATGTTCACCTGGGCTGGTGACAGCCCATAGCATGTTATGCGGAACAACCGTGAGGGCTCAGAGAAAGACCCAGGAGCTGTAGGCTTTTTCCACGTATGCTCTAATTCCATGATAATCGCATCACAGGCTTAATTCCTCTCAAAATGGAACTTTCTGAGTTACTTATAGTATTGTAATTGAAGTTTGGAGTAAGAAAAGTTCCACACTCTTTTGAGTCTATCTTTTCTAAGATGATTTTTGTTTAAAAAAAAAAATGGTCCAGTTTCTTGACTTGCTGTGGCTAAGAATATTATACTGAAATTCTTCTCATAGAAATTCTCCTATTTATTTTTTTCCTTGGCCTTTTGAAGGATATACAATTGAGTGATGGCACTGATTTCATTACCAATTCTCCCTGCTAAGGGCAATTTCACCAGGTCAAGGTTGAAACACCAAGTCATGGGATAAAAAGAAACCTAGTCTACCTCCTAAAACACTCTTCAACGTAGGAGTTATTATGTCTACATAGAACTAAAGTCAAGTCTAGAGTTGGCCCTTATCCAATAAATTTGGGCAGTCGATTTAGCCAAATAGATAATTCACTACTCCCTTTCTTCAGTTGCCAAAGTAGCAGGGGGTCGTTTGAGAGATCTAGGCTAAATAATACTTTAGGATATTATAAATCCATATTACTTAGAAGGAAAATTCAACTTGGATTATATTTTGTACACAATTCCTATTTATGTTTAATATTCATATTATATATCAGTACTTCCTAAGGGGTAGAAACAGCAAAAGGGTTTTATTGAAAAGAAGTTTGTGAGGAACTAGGTTAAATATAATAAAATAAGCTGAATAGCTGCAGATTTTCTGAGCCTTTAATATGCCAGTGTTCATTGTGACCTTCAAGGAACCCTTTCATGCTAGAAATATTTTGAGGAATTACGTTTTCTTTTCAGAAATAATAGTGTATGCTAATAATAATGTCCGGTATTACTTACAAAGTAATGAAAATAAAATAAAATAATAAACTAATAAAAATAAATCTAATGCTTCTTTTCTCTGTATCACCTTAGGCCTTGGGCTTTGATTCCGTTATTTCTGTGAGTGACGGAAATGTGGCCCTCGGGTTTGTGGCTTGTAGACAATGATCGAGTCAGATACAGATGTGGAGAACAGTACGTAAGAGCAGGCGGCACGGTAAATCTCTGAGAACCTAGGGTTATCACCAGACGACCTAGATTCCAGTCTCTGCCCTACTAAATACTAGTTCTGTTATCTTAAAGAATAATGTAGTGCTATAAAAAACTAGCTAGAATGTATTCTATACTCAAAAACTGATGAGAGACTAGATTTTCAATGTTCTCACTACAAAAAAAAATTACAAATAGATGAGGTAACAGATATGTTAATTAGCTTGATTTAGTTGTCCCACAACAAACACATATATCAAAGCATCATGTTGTACACCATATATATATACAATTTTTGTTCGCCAATTAAAAATGAATAAATGAAAAATGAATAAAAAGATTAAATAAATTAAAAAATGAAAGGCTAATTAGCATTTGTTATTGTTTTAGTTACATAGAAGGTAGCATTATAATCTCTGAGACAGCATACTTTTGGTTACAAGGAATGAAAACCCAATTTAAAGTAACGTAAGTGAAAAAAAATGTTTTTTTAAAAAAGGAATTTCTTAAAAGGGTTTACGGAGGTGTGTCTCTTAGAAGCCATGATCAATGTATCAGTCAAGATCCCAACAAGAAACAGATGGCACATTCAATTTAGGATAATTCAAGGAGGGCTTATTTACAAAGGGACTAATAACAAAGGTGTTGGCAGGATATGAGGAGCTACAGGGACAGGGCAGGACCCTTATCCAGAAGCAACAGAGCTATCACCAGACAGGATGAGAGGAGGCAAGGGTACCAGAGCCTGAAGGAAGGAAAGTCATGCATACCTGGTTGCTTTCTGTCAGGAGCCCAAAGAACCTGGGGTGACTCCTCATGGAGAGAACAGGGAAAAAATACCCTGACCCCACTTTCCTACTCCTCTCCAATCGCCTGCTGGGCTTCCCTGTTGATAAAATGCAGGAAAGTATTCTGAGGCAGAGAGGAGGGTGGAGAAGGGTAAAGGGTAAGCCTGGAGAGCAAGTGGAAGACGCCCAGCACAGAGAGGCCAGCGGTCAGGCTTTAGGAATGGATGAAGACTCCAGGTTTGGAAGCCATCAGCAGAACATATATGCACGTAGCCTCAAAATCTCTCTCCCAAAATAGATATTAATGCTGTGGTGGTTTGAATATGTATATGCCACATTTTAGATCACTCCGGGATCTAAACTTTAATTTCCCTCCCCTTAACAGTAGACTGGACTTAGTGACTTGCTCCTAACGAACAGAGCATGGAAAATAAAAATGTGTGACTTACCGGTAGAGAGGCTTGGCAGATACTACCTAACCAAGCGACCAAGATCGTCATCACCAGTCACAAGTCATGCCAACAGCATGTGCTTCCAGACATACTGCAATGAGAAGGGCACCTCACCTGTGTGGAATTCTTCCCCCAGCCAAATTAGGAGGAAAAACATCAGATAAACCCTGATTATGAGGCATTCTATAAAATACCTGGCCAGTACTCTTTAAAAAAGTATCAAGATTATGAAAGACAAGGCAAAACCAAAAAAATACCCGTCATAGATTGGAGGAGACTAAGGAGAAATGATGATGGAATGCAATGTGGTGTGCTAGATTGGATTCTGTGATAAAAAAAAAATTACTAAATAAACTGGTAAAGTCTGAATAATGTGTAATTTAATTAATATCTTAATGTCTTAGTTTTGAACAAATGTACCATGATTATGCTAAGATGTTAACATTAGAGGAAGCTGAGTGAAGGGTATACATGAACTCTACGTACTGGCTTTGCAACTCTTGTGTAAATCTAAAAAGTACTTCAAAATAAAATAAATTTAAAGAAAAGCATCAGGATATTATAATTCTTATTTTTGCTCCTTCCAAAAACTCTCTCTCTCTTTCTCTCTACATGACTCCCAAAATTCCTCAGAAGAGACTTTCTCTGAACCAACCAACGACTGCAGCCAGGTGCAGGAGTACTATGCAGTGGACAGGGTACCGCCTGCTGCAAATATGTAGATGAGGTAGGAGGAATACTTCCTAGAGAAAGGGATTTTGAATACGCAATTCAACAGCTGCCCGCTACACAAACTGAGACACCTGCAAAGAGACCACTTCTGCACATTCCTCTAATTCAATCCAGTGACCACACTCCTGAGAGAACTATGCAACCAGCATAGCAAGAGCTCCAGAACTGTTACAATTTCTTGATGATAAGTTATAGGGACAATACCAACTGGGTATATAGACATGGACTTAGAAACTTAAAATATTCCATTTGTTTTCTTATATCTTGATGGTAGAGCAATTATTTACAATAAATAGTCTCTCTTTCATAGATTCTGTTAACAAGAGAATATTGTTGTCATCTAGAGCCAGTAACAGTGGTTAAATTACCCTATCTATAGGACAAAATTGAATTTCATTGCTTCAATAGGCATCTCCTTAAACTATGTGATGTAGTAGAGTTGTTATCGCTACAACTAGCAGAATAGAGGCATTATACCTGCAAGTCACAGAAAGTCCTGCTCAAACTGCTATAAATAATGAGGAAATTTATTACTCCATATGACAAGAAGGGCAGGTGAAGGCTGGGCTCCAGTTCCCTGCAAGCCTGTCAGCTCTGGCTTCTTCCCTGTGGAAGCTTGTCTCATGGCCTCAGGAGAGCTGCCAGCAGCAGCCTGCTTCATTGTGTCCATGCAAAGGAAAGATAAAAATCACTCTTCTACTCCTGGAATGTGAACGTTTTCCATTACTCTCATTGGGTATCTTAGATGGTGTGCTCACCTTCAGACCAATAAGAGTTACCAAGTGGAATGCCATGCACGAATTGAGTTTATCTTGGGTTCTAAACCAATCACTGGAACAGAGAACAGGAGCACCCTGTGTGACCTGGAATAGTGAGGATCCACACATGGAGCCAGAGCAAGGTGGATACCTGAACACAACTGAAGTTCTATTAAAAATGTAAATTCAGGAAACTACAAATGCCCGCTACTATAGAAGAGTGGTTAGGAGTGTAAGCATTTGAGTCAGACTATTTGAGTTTAAAGCCTTGTTTGACTCTCATCTGTAGAGTGTTGAATAAGTTACTTAACTTCTCTATGCCTCAGTTTTCTCATCTATACAATGGGGACAATATAATCTTTGTAGCATAGCATTGTTATGAAGATTAAATAAATTAATCCTATTCCAAGTACTTAGCACAGTATCTAGCATGCAATAGATGTTTAATAAATGTTAGCAAATATCATTTTTAAAATATCTGCACCCGTAAGCAGAACAATAATTATAATCTCCTGTCTTACATTTAATAGAGTTTACTTTTTTTCCTATCTTCTGTGACTGAGAAAATCATTTAATGCCTCTGCTCCTCCATTTTAGTATTTCTAAAATGAAGATAATAATACGTGCCCTCCAGAGGGCTGTTATGATGCTCAAATGAAATAACATAGACAAATGAACTAAAAATAGGAAATTGATTCCACAAATGTAATATACTTCATGGGTATGAATATCAAGCCATAAATTTTGGTGTGCAGAAAGTAGGACTTTCTATATTTTTTATAACTAAACTTAACTTCTACCAGGAGCCCCATTCTTCCAGTGATAGAATTTATGATTAGTCCATTCAGGGTCAGCAGGTCCTATCAGGACACCCAGCCTTTCTTCTCTCCATGGATGTATCTGAGCACTGGTGGGAAGGGCAGGAACAGCCACCTGCCTGACCCTCCATTGTCATCTACCCATAGTGGCATCCACTGAGATACCATTGGTTCTGTCTAGCATCCAGACCTAGGTCATACAGATGATGTCGTGTGCACCTTAATCCCAGCCACGAGGCCTATTCAGGTTCACTAATTTTGTAAGTCACATCTGTGCCACATGGGAAGACATTCTGCTGCTCCCCCAGCCGCATGGAGATCACAGTGCTTCTTGAGGTTGGTTGTCCCAGCACTGTCTTCCCAGACATTGCAAACAGTCATTCCTATTCTGCCATCACCATACCATGCTGGTCTCACAGGGAGGTCTGCAAATCTCACTGGTGCCTCAGATATGCCCAGGAAGGAAGGCACTGGGTAAACCCACTCTCGGATCCCCTCACCTAGCCTCCCCTGCCCCAGCCAAGTCATAAGGAGAATGGCAGCAGACAAGCCCTTCTCGAGGGTATACCAACATTCAAACTCTACTCTGTCTCCTCTGCCTCCCAAAGAACCTTCATTTCCTCTAGGCTGGGACAAATGGGCACAGCCTGATCACTTAGTCTCCTAAATCTGTGATTTATGCCAGGACCTCAATGTTTCAAACTCAAAGACAAGAATTCTGCTTTATTCAACTGGCTCTCTTCCCTGAAGCAGTAAGTTCTGGAATGCTCTGGCTGCTGCTTGGTGGTGGTGGGGAGGGGGTCAGAGAATAACAGGAATTATCAAAAATACAAAACATAAATTTAATATAGTATATCAAATATTATTCTATTGTACCTCTATTATTAAGAATATTTTACATTGACTGATTTAAAGCTTGACTGCTTCCAAAACAAGAATTTGTAACATAAAGACATAGATACAATGACAAAACAATCTGAAACCAAAAGAGAAACCAATACTCAGAAGAATAAGTTTAATATAATCACCATTGTCATCATCATCATCATTTTTGAATACCTACTATGTGATAAATTCTGTGCTATGTAGTTTGTACTTTAAATTCATTTATGAACAAGAATGAATCACAAAAAAAAGAATGAATTACATTCTTACAACAATTCCAGCATAATAGGTATTATTATCCCTGTTTTACCTAAAAACACACTGAATTACAGAGAAGTTTAATAGCTTAAAGATTTCTCTAACATAAAAATACTGGTGTGGTTACTTGATACACCACACAAATCCCCTTTCTGCTGATGGCGGACAGATTCAGATATAAGGAGCTGCTTGGCTCAAGGTCACAGACCTTCTCAGGACAGTGCCTCCCATGACTGATCAGTGTGGTGTGGGAGGATTTAGGTCTGGCCATCTTGACCCAGACAACTGCAGACCACTCTGAAGGGCCATACTAGCTCCAGAAAATTCCTCGAGGGTTATCCAGGGTTGTCACAATGCAATTTCTCTCTTTGCCCACTCTTCCCTCTCCCCTCTCTTGCACGATGTTCTCTCAAAGACACTTTTTTATGAACATCTTGCCTGCTAAACTCTGTCTCACAGTCTGTTTCCTGGGAAATCCAACCTGCAGCAGACAGAACGATGATTAAGCCCCAGATCGGTTTTATTTGAAAGCACATCCTCATAATCCCTGTGCTATGTACAGCGAATATGGTATAGCTAACATGTATTTAATGTGTGAAGGTGGAGTCATGTTAACAGAGCAGCGAATTGGTGATCCTAACAGGTACTGTCCAACTTTGGTCAAGAAATTGTATTCCTGTGTCAGAAATGTATTCTCTTCTGATTCCAACATCTATTTGTTACCCGTGTACCAAACTGCTTCTTGAGAGTTCATCAAGAAGAATAAATTTTTCCTCCATCATAGCAATGATAACAATGACAACTCACTTTTGCCAAGAAACAGGCAAAAACAATCAGTATTTAAAGATATCGGTTTTGGATGGAGGCTTGGTCGACTGATGAAGAAGAGCCAAGCGATTCACTCAAGTACCAGATTCAAGGTGTTCATCTACCAAGACTCTGTCCACCTGCCTGGCGTGACAGGGCCCAGGAGCATTGGTTCCCAAGTCCTCACTCAGTTGCCAAGGGTCAGAGATGCCACACCAAGGGAGGGTTGGAGCTCACACCCTGTGTTGTGGCACCAGGTCAGGTACTCAGAGCCCCTGATCTCTCACAAGCCCCTGTGGCTGTCTTTCACAAAAGAGACATGCAGCTCGTTTTAAGTTTGGCTCATTTCGAGTCCCATGTTAGGAGATAAAGCTAATTCCAGTGAATGAGTTGTGAATTACTTTGTGAATTTGGGCTGTGAAGGCGGCCAAAGCAGATAATTCTTGCCTATTAAGTGGATTTATCACATGTTCAATTGTGTAATCACTTTTTTGAAAAATCCATTTTCCCCGTTTTATTGTCATGAAGATACAAAGGGGACATTTTGGATAAAGAAATCATTATCTAGGCAAGGAAATAACAACTGTTCCTCTTGTAAAGTTGAGCCTTTATATCCATTAAATGGTTCAAAGAAAGGATCAGTAACTGGAGGCTGCTAACTCCTTGCCCCTTCACTTAGAGCAAAATAGTGCTGGTCTTATGAGGAGGTGGCTAAATAGACGACATTATTGGAGGGACAGTGAGAAAGCCCCATGGATCCAGAAAAGATTTATCAAGCACTGGTTGCAATGCCTGAAATTCTACCATTAGCAAAGCATTCCTTTGGGTTGGGTGTTGAAAATTTTCTGATTAAAATGACATTATCACAGAGAGTGGGGTTAATACCTTAATCCACCTGTAGTTAGTACTTAAAGAATTGGGACATTGGAAGGAATAAGGACATGGAAAGAGAAAGGCGTGTTGAATGGGCATGCAGAAAGTGATACAGAATAACCAGTAGGAGAAAGATATAGTCGATTTCTCATAAGAGAAAAGATGTAATTTGTAAAGTAGCACTTCCTGAAGTCTGTTCCCAGACAATAGTTGCCTAGGATCTAATGTGCTGTCCTCAGTTATAGGATTCCAAGGTCAAATAAATTTGAGAAACTCTAGATTAAACAAGTTCAACGGGTTTCCATCCTCCAGGGCCCATTAGTGCTGATATGCATTGTGAATCACGGGGTAGGCGGAAGGAAAGAATATAGAGGGACAACAGATCCTTACGTGCGTAGCATCTTCCAAGACTAATTGCTGTAGAAATGCTTCTCTAGAGATATGAAGTGGATTGCCCAAGGCAGATGTGAAACTAGAACCCAGCTTTTCTGACTCCTAGTCTAATTATTTTTCTACTCTACCATGTTCTAATTCCATTATTTTGCTTTGGGCAAGTCCGGGACATAAAAAGAAGAGCTCAGAAATTCAGAGACTGGTAAAAGCACTCTGTACAACACGAAACAACAAAAACTACACCTGCATGAGCATGAATGTGCGCACCCCACGGTAGTGATCGCTGTTCACTCTCTCGGTGTCTTTGATGGTGAAGTAGATGTAGCAGCCAGAGGAGCAGGACAGTTTCCTTCCTCCACTTCCCCACTCATCCTTCCATAGTGGTCTGCTAGAAGACAAGAGCCATGCCTGGAGAAAAAACAGAAAATGGAGGAATCCAGTCTGGAATTTTCAAGATTCTCCTCCCTAAAGCACACCCATGACCTTCTAAACTCACTCAAAGGAGCCCAGCCTAATACCTAGATTCTGTGCTCCTCACAGGAGGACATCACCGATAAAGCAAGCCGACATTCCAAGAAGATAAAAATGAGCTAAAATGGAAACATTACAAGGATCTGAGAAGCCTGAGAAATATGCAAGAAAGGCAACCTAAGGATGGATTAGAACAGAATAAGAGCTTAAAATATACATTATAAATAACCTCAGAGAACTTAGCAATACTACCAGAAACATGAAGCAATAAAAAAAGAGAACCAACTTGAATTGCGGTAGAAACATACGTCGCTAGGATAGCTCAAAATATGCTGCTCAATTGCAGCACAACTCGAACCTGCAAAATAAAATTCAACCAAATCACTGCATGATAGAAAATGGGTATGTAGGGTAAAATTATGAATTACATCCCAATAAAGCTGTTAAAATATGTGTAGATACTTGTTGAATATTTATAGAATATATAAAGAACTCTTACAGTTCAATAATAACATGATAACATAATTTTTTAAATTGAGCAAAATTTTAAAGAGACACTTTACCAAAGAAGACACATAGATGGGAACTAAGCACATAGAAGATGATCTACACCATTAGTCACTAAGGAAAAGGCCAAAGTAACACCACAATGTGCTATCGCTACACAACCATAGAATGGCTGAAATTTAAAAGACTGTCAGTAACAAACACTGAACGTTGGCCAGAATTTAAAACTACTGGAACTTTCGTACATTACTGGTGAGAATTTAAAATGATACAACCACTTGAGAAAATAGTGTCATTCTCTTGTAAAAAACACATATCTACTCCTTGATATTTACCCAAAATAAATGAAATGTCCACTCAAAAAAAATAAAAAATAAATAAATAAATAAAAATAAAAAAATAAAAACAAATTAAACAAAAGAAAGCATATCAAATAGAAAACATGAAACCACATGATCAAAATAAAAATCAATGATTATTATAAATCTAAATGGTTTGGACTCACCAATCAAAAGATTCCTAGGTTCAATTTTTAAAAGAGACGTATATCCATAAAAGGCATTTAAAAACATAAATGACAAAGAAAGTTGAAAATAAAGTAAAAAATATATACTAAGCAAATACAAACCAAAAGAAAGCCAAAATGCTTATTTTTGGTATCAGCCAAAGTAAAATTAATATGAAAAATATCATAAGGAACAAAGATGATCATTAAATCATGATAAAGGAATATAACAAGAATATGTAACAATCATGAATAAATATGTGTTTGTCCCAGTTAGTTCAGGCTACTGTAATAAAACACCATAGACCAGGTAGCTGATAAACAAGAGAAATCTATTTCTCACAGCTCTGGAGGCTGGTAAGCACAAGAGCAAGCCCATGGCAGAGTCAGTGTCTGGTGAGGGCCTGCATCCTGGTTCACAGATGGCATTCTTTTTGCTATGTCCTCACATGGTGGGAAAAGCCAGGGACCTCTCTCAGGCCTCTTTTAAAAGGGTACTAATCCCATTTGTGAGGTCTTTGCCCTTCTGACCTTATCACCTCCCAAAGGCCCCACCTCCTAATACCATCACCTTGGGAATTAGGATTTCAACATATGAATTTGGTGGGGGGGACGGATATATTTAGGCTCTAGCAGTACTCAATAATATAGTCCCAAAATAGATTAAAAATTACCGATAAAATTATAAGGAGAAATATATAAATAGCCTCTCTCAGGAACTGATAGATAAAAGATTAATAAAATAATAAATAAGTTTGATGTAAAAATATGAACTTGATAGCCAACAAACATAGAATAAACTTTCATTAAAAGCATATATAAAAATTCACAGAAATTGATCACATAGTAAATCACAAAGAAAACTTCAATAAGTTCTAAAATAGGCATCATATGCAATGTGTTGTCTACAATGCAATAAAACATTTATAACAAAATTATAACTTAATTTTATATGTCTGGAAATCTAAACACATATCGTTAAATAATCCAGAGTATAAAGAGAAAATTACAGGAAAAAATTACAAGGTATGTAAAAGCATTAGAAGCCAAAATGAAAAATAATTTTTTTTAAAAAGGCAAAATATATTTCAGAAGCAGAAAATTATTTGATATTGTTCAACTATTTATGATTTAAAATAAAACTAAACCAAGGAGAAAAAAGATCATCCTTATCTGACAAAGTCTATCCAAAACCCCATAAAAATGATGACAGCAATAAGTCACCATAAAAAACTGAGAAATGTTACATGCCTTCCTTTTAAGTTGATACAGAAGACAACAATGCTTGCTATTATAGTTAAGGCTCAATTTGGTTGACCTGCTGGTTCCTGGTCAATTCAATAATAGGAGAGACAAATAAGTTATACAAGACTTGGGAGGAAATAGACAAAAATATTATTTGTAGATGATATGATCTACAGAAAACTCAAGAAAATAAACTATTAGAGCTAATCATAAAGTTTATCCAGTTGCTGGATACATGATTAATATATAAAAACCAAAAGCTTTCCTCTACATCAGCAATAACTAATTAGAAAACTCAAAAGAAAATGAGCTATCAAAGCAACCATTACAGTAACGAATCTGGGAATTAACCTAACCTAGAATTCAGAAATCTTTATGATAAAAAAATCTCACCTGGGCCGGGCTCGGTGGCTCATGCCTGTAATCCTAGCTCTCTGGGAGGCCGAGGCGGGTGGATTGTTTGAGCTCAGGAGTTCGAAACCAGCCTGGGCAAGAGCGAGACCCCGTCTCTACTAAAATTAGAAAGAAATTAATTGGACAACTAAAAATATATAGAAAAAATTAGCCGGGCATGTTGGCGCATGCCTGTAGTCCCAGCTACTCGGGAGGCTGAGGCAG